>APFE030822441.1:312907-335385 GCA_000404065.3 Pinus taeda
ATATATATTTATTGTGTTTTGAATGCTTCTATATGCTGTTTTGATTACATGTTACGCAAATGTCTGTCTAATACATAATTGGCTAGTGCATCAGTTAACGCGTTTAATCGTCTTGGAATGTGTTGATATGTGATGAAATCAAAATTCCTTTATAACAATTTAACACATAAATAAAACCTTAAAATTTGATGATCTTTGATGGAATAATTCCTATTAAGTTGGTGGACAATGAGCTGAGAGTCCAGATTCACAACCAATGCACGAATGTCGAGGTTGATAGCCTCAGTTAATAATTCAATAACAACACTATATTCCACGACATTGTTTGTGGTACAACCCAGACAAACACCTTGAAGGTCTACTAACTCACCGTGAGGATCGTAGATCACCCATGCCGCAGAAGATAGGTTGCATGTACTACAATAGGCACCATCAGCGAAACCAACGTAAGGTGTACCAAACATCTGCATACGAAGCAAAAAGACACAAGAAGTGGCAATTATGCCTACACACCAAGCCAAAAACATGAAAACACATGCACACACAACACACTTGCCGAAAACACACGTATGTACAAATCAGAGTGCATGGGGTTCATGCATAATATTTTTTCAGATAAACCCCATTCCGAGGTTTATTCAGAGGGTTCCCTTCATAATCAATCAGCTCATAGGCCCCTTTTTTCAAAACTCGCTTTACAATATAAGGCCTGTGCCATATAGGTTCGAATTTGCCTGCCCCTAGCTTATCATTTGCTTGATCATAAAGCAGGACTAAATATCCTTCAAAAAAATAAAGAGGGTGAACAGTATGATCGAAGTGAGTTTTCACTCTCTTCTTCTGTGCTTCAATAGCTAGAGAGGCTAGTCGATGGGTCTCGTCTAGTCGCTCTAGATAGAGAAGGCATTCTTCTACCGGAGTAGTGTTGGGCAGTAATTTGATGGCTAATTTCAGAGAAGGGATCTCACACTCAATGGGAAGGGTAGCCTCTAGACCGTAAACCAATTGGAATGGGGTGAACCCAGTGGCATCCTTCACTGAAGTTCAGTAGGCCCATAAGGTAGAGAACAACATCAAATGCCAATTAGACTTGTGCATGCCAACGATGTGTTGAAGCATTGTAACTAGAACTTTGTTGACAGCTTCCACTTGACCATTGGCTTGAGGATAGTACGGTGTTGAACTATCATGCTATAGGCCCAACTGGGTCGTTAACTCAGTCATCATATGATTACGAAAATGCTTGCCGCGATCAGTGACAATAGCCTGAGGGACTCCGAATTGTGAAATAACATGATTGAACAAAAATTACACCGGTGTGTGACCATCTTTAGATAGTGTAGGCATCGCCTCGGCCCATTTTGTGAAATAATCAATGGAAACAATGATATACCCATGCCCCTCGGCCGAGCGAGGGTTACAAGTCATATAATCAATGCCCCATTTGGCAAAAGGGTCGATGGTAACAATAGGGTGCAATGGAGTAGGAGGTGTGCACATTTTCTGTTGGTAGATTTGGCACTCATGAGAAGAAAGGACGACAAGAATGCAATCCTTGAAGATGGAGGGCCAAAAATAACCAGCACAGAGAATATTCTAAGCAGTGGCATATCCGGAAATGTGACCACCGCAGGTGCCAAAATGGAAGTCATTTAGAACGTGTTCGCTTCCTCGAGTGTTAAACATTGGCGGAGGACAGAGTCGGCACCGGGTCGGTATAGGGTGTTCCCAATAATGCGATAAAGTTGAGACTGATGGCGAATCCATCACTGAGTGTCCTTGGACAAATCGGAACGAAAAGAGGACGTCTGGAGATAGACAATAATATCCCCGTACCAAGGGTCGAGGGTGCTGATCAAAAACAGAGTTTCATCCAGAATATGATCCTCTAATCGAGAGGGTGTGGTAACAAATGGCAGAGAGCAAAGAAACTCAGTAAAGACGAGGGACTTCTTAGACATGGCAGTGGTGAAATCCAAGTTGAAATCTTGGAGGATGACAATCCACTTCGAGTATTTTCCCCCCAATAACTGACGTGACAAAATGTACGTCATCGGGTTGTAATGATAAATCACCATCGTGGTACGCAATAGTATGTAATGGCAGAAATGTTGGACGGCACAAACAACGGTCAATGCCAACTTCTCAACATGGGCATAGCGATTTTCTGTATCAAGTAAATTGTGGCTAAGATAATAAATGACATGCTCAATGCCATCATCATCATCTTGAACGAGAACCATGCTAATGGTGGTATCAGCAGCGACTAAGTAAAGAGTGTAGTCCCAGTGATAATCAAGGGGACGTAACAAAGGAGAAGAAACAAGGAAAGCCTTGAGACACTCGAATGACTCTTGGGCAGCGGCATCCCAATGAAAAGGAGTATCGCGTTTCAATAACCGCGTATAGCCTTTAGCCACTTCGGCATAATTCGGAATGAATCGTCATAAAAAATTCGCTTTTCCTTGCAAACTCTGCAATTGCTGCAAAGAAGAAAGGGAAGGAAGATTCAAGATCACTTCAACTTTCAGAGGATCCAAATAGATACCCTCTCGGGAGATGATGAACCCGAGAAGTTTTCCAGACTCGACACAAAAGACACACTTATGGGGATTGAGCCGAATACAATAGTGTCTACAACGGAAAAAAAAAATTGCGAAGGTGGGTGGGATGGACTTGGTGCTTTATCGAATGAGCTAAAAGGTCATCTAGGTAAGGCTACACAATGTGTTGAATATCATGAAATGCATAAGACATTGCGCATTGGAAGGTGGCACCGGCATTGTTTAAGCCGAAAGGGAGTTTCTTATAAGCAAAAGTGTCGCATGGACAGATAAAGGCGGTC
Source organism: Pinus taeda (assembly GCA_000404065.3). NCBI lineage: Eukaryota > Viridiplantae > Streptophyta > Pinopsida > Pinales > Pinaceae > Pinus > Pinus taeda. The sequence goes on from APFE030822441.1 coordinate 315,753, forward strand.
TTGTGTTGATTGGCAGGGGCGATATTAATCTAGTTATAACCAGAAAAGCCATCCATGAATGAGTATATTTCACTCCCAGCACACTCATCAATGAGATGGTCAATGAAGGGTGTAGGGAAGTTATCTTTGGGACAAGCTCAATTAATATCATGGTAGTCAACACAGATCCTGATAGTGCCCTATTTTTTAGTGACAGGGACAATATTAGAGACCCAATCTGTGAGTGGGATGGGGTAAAAAAAAACTAGCCTTGAGAAGCTTTTCCACTTCCACTTTAGTAGTTGTAGCCTTTAGGGGGTTCACGGGGCGTAGACACTTTCGGACAGGTTTAGCACCCGGATAGGTAGGTATCTCATGCACCACAATGCTAGGATCGATGCCGGGTATCTCTTCATAAGACTAGGCAAACACATCATGAAATTCACGAAAAATACCTGTATAGAGCCGAATATCCTCTGGAGTACATGTTACTCCAACATGGATGTGCTCGAAAATCCCTGGTTTAATAGAGATGTTGATGGGTTGGGTTTGCATGGTGTTCCCCATGTTCCCTTCAGAAGACACCTGATAGATCTGAATAGGTGTCTAAAGAGGTTGAAAAGGGAAGCAAGAAGCAAACCACTCAAGACAAGCAAGCATTTCCCGATGGGTAGGGAGAAACGAGGAATGATGGTGATGATCAAGCCAAGGGGGTTCCTTGAAAGGCATGGTCTCAATGATCGCTTCATTAGAAGGAAAAAGTTCTTGTAACAAGTCTAAAGAAGCACTATCTCCAAGCCAATGGGGCTACATGTACGAGTCGAGAGCTCTACTCAAAGGAGAAAGTTCAGAGGATGGAACCGATGTAGAAACAATTTTGATATAGTTGAGATCGGCAGGACTCAACGACATCTCATTGCCCTAGGAGCCTATCTAATCAGGAGGGGGAAGAACCCACAGATCAAAGCGAACAAAAATTATATTGATGGGGGCAATATTGGGAGGTGGGAGTGAAAAAACACCCATAAGGGCAGGATCTTTAAAGAGTCCAACACCCACACTCTCAAGAGGAACTGAGGTATGCTCCACGAAAGGCACATTTCCATCGGAGGAAGAGATGAAGAAGGAGAGCTGGTATATAGTGACAATCTTCCCCTGATGAGGGAAACGAATGACATGGAATAGAGATGAGGCCACAACCCGCATGGCAAAGGTCCAGCTTCATCCTAAAAGGAGGTTGTAGGTTAAATTCGCATTGACAACTTTGACCTCTACTTCAATCGTCTTTCCTTCTAATATAATGGGCAAGAATTGGAGGATACCATAAGGATGAGACTCTCTCCCATCAAAGGCTTCCAAGGTCGTAGGAGACTAGCTCAAAGTCAAAGAACCAATAACCTTCCAACAAGTAATAGACATTATGAAAGTAGAAGCACCCTCATTAATGGCAGTACGATGAGTCATTTTGGAATTGATGACGACCTAAATAAGGAAGGAAATTTGGTGAGGCAACCTCGGTATATGATTGTCCAGGTCAAAAGTTATCAAATCTGAGTCAGCCGGGTCAATGCCACCGATGGCCAATAATAAAGACTTCCTCTGAGAGGGACAGCCCTGGAGAACTTCTAATGCGGACATAGGTGACGGAGCCTGGGCTAAGTCACCAATGATGCTATAGTGCTGAGCAGCATGAGCATTGGGATTGTATGAAGATTTCTGGAGTACACATTTAGGAGGAGGTCGGATGACCGTTTCAGTGCTAGGTCGCTCAATATGAAGGGAACTAGAACTGGATGGAGGAGCACTAGAGGGGACCTCAGGCTCCTTCCCAACAGGTGACGGATATTCTTTTGCCCGGGTACTAATGTGGACAGGAATCATCCCAGCCATAAATACCTGAGAACCAAAGGGAGAAGAGGATTGAGACGGATCAGCCACCATTTGAGTTTGTTGCGAGGGAAAGGGTTCTTTGAGCATGGCAGGAGTTCCAGGGGCACCTTTTAGCAAATGACTAACTTCGGACTTCCTTGGTTAGTCTTTGGTATAGTGATCCTTGTCACAGATAAGGCAAGGATACTTAGGCTTGCTTTTGGCACCTTCCTCGGGTGGAGGTTTAGGGGAATCCTGCTTTGGCTTTTCAGCGTTATTCTTCCCTTTTCCCTTCTTTTTCCCTTTTGAGGATTTGTCGGCCATGGTGGACTGGACAACATTCACCTCAAAAGTATTACTAGCATTGGATATGGATTGAGAAGCATTTTCATTTGAAGGATTCGACTTTTGCTTCCCAAGGTTCGTAGAAGGTTTCTTAGAAGGCGGATTAATAGAACCAATGACACCATTAACAAAGGGTGTTGGTGGGGCTTTGGAAGTTCTGGGCCTCGTAGCATCAGCCAAATAATCATACAACGTACTAGACTGGGAGTAAAACAAGTCAAGGTACTCAGCACGCACGATAGCTTGCTCTTCAGTTACACACGATCCCATCGCAATGTCCCTAGCTATTGGACAGGCAAATGAGGTTGTGAACCAGTCAGTCAAAAGCTGATCGGGAATCCAAAACTTAATAAAATGGCGACGTCACCTCCATTCATGAGTATGATTGAAGATATGCATGGCCGTAGTCTGTTTTAAGGATGTTAGGATATGTGTGCCCATTTCATAGCGAATCGGCAACTGAAAATGAGTTAAGAATGCCATAGTTAACAAGTTGAAGTCATGAAAAGATCCGCGAGCTAATTCGATATACCACTTAGCAGCAGAGCTAGTGAGAGTCCGTTGAAAAGGTGAAGTTGGATTGAATCATCAAGCCATGAGTTTGACGAACACCATAGATGATATGTCATAACATGGGCCTAGGGATCTTCTCTAGCTTCACCATCAAACTTGGGACAATCACTTGGAATCTTAGTTGGAACCGGCGGCCAATACAGAATATGAAGAATGGGTCATTGGTCAGCTTGGACATGTCTAGTAATTCCAATGTCACTAAAAAGGGTAACTAAGGATTAAAGGACATTTGCGGTCGTAGGTAGGAGGTAGCACCAGAGTTCCATCCAGTTGTTTGTTGCCCCCACTGGTTTTGTCTGGACAGACTTGGCCCATAAGGGTTTTGTCTGTAGGAATTATGCCCGTAGGGGTTATAGCTGTAAGTGGACGGCTGACCCTGGACTTGTCCCCCAGTATTCCACTGATTACCAACTTGGCCTGCAGGACCAACATAGGGTTGCTAGAAGTTCTGATAAGGATTTACCTACAGTTGTTGATAATTTTGATACGGGGCAAATTAGGCTTGCCCTTGGGATTGGTGGGTACCATAAGGCAGCTGGGCTCCAAACTGGACCTGGTAGCTAGGCTGGGTTTGATATATAGGTTGAGATTGAGATCCAACCTGAATCTGAGAACTGGCTTGGGTCTGGAGCCCATGCTAGGGCTGAAAACCGGGTGGCACTTAAGAAGAAACCATCATTTGAGTGCTCGGTTGAGTAGGCCTAGATGGATGTCCTTGAATAAACTGAGGTTGAGCCATCTAGCCAAAAGGTTGACCTAGCTAAGATTGAGGTTGACTCACTTTCCCAGAAGGTTGAGCTTGTTGGGTAGTGGGTTGTCCTTGCACAACTGAGGGTTGTCCTGATTAGCTAGATGGCTAAGAAAACTAGACAATTGGTTGGCCAGGTTGATTTTGAGGCTGACCACTTTGTCCAGTCAGTTGACCAGGCTGGACAGTGGGTTGGCCTTGTTGAACGTACAGCTGACCAACTTGCCCAGAAGGGTAGCCTTACTGGACACTTGGTTCGCCTTGTTGAGCGTAAGGCTGACCAACTTGCCCAGAAGGGTAGCCTTGCTGGATACCTGGTTGACCTTGATGAGCATAAGGTTGTCTCGGGTTACCAGAGGGCTACCCAAGATAGGTCAAGGAAGAACCACCAAAGGCCGAAGGTTGTCCCTAGAAGGGTTGTCCTTGTGGGCCTCTAGGTTTCCCTAGATAAGGTTGTCCATAAGACGGTTGACCTTGATATGGTGGCCCTCGAAAATTTCTGGGTGGTGCTTGGCCACCATGATAAGTGGTGGTACCCCAAGCAACTGACAGCGGAACCGTGACCTCAACCACAGGTTGAGAGGCCATAGGACCAGGGTGATAAATATGAGCTTTGTTTGAATCATAATAATTAAACGGATTTTTAGGATCCATATTCTGAAGAGCTTGTACATACTGATCGTATGCCCCGCTTGCTGGAATGAAACCAGAATAAGGTGGGGCACTTAGTGCAGGATTGACAACTCCTTCCGTTGGGCCACTATAGGTAGGACCAGCAGAAATTCCAGCAATAGTAGTGACCACTAAAGAAGCAGTGGCGGCACTGACAACAGGGGTTGAAGCAGCCACACAAACAGTTCGTATGGTCATAACAGATGTGATGGATGCATTGTAAATTTGAGGTATGAATGACTTCGAAGTCAAAGGGACGGTACGAGACCATATGGAACTTGAAAGGGGAGACCTAGAACCAATGATGTCTACCAAAGAATTATACCTTAAAGGCAATGTGACACCAAGGGAAGTAACATGGGAAGGTGAAGTCCCTGTTGCACAGAAAGGCGAAGTTTCTGTAGGAATAGGTATTTCACTTTTTGACACAAAGGATTCTTCACCAGAGATGAGAATGGTCTCATTCATGTCAGAGGAAGACATCGAGACCAAAACACCAGGAGGAGTAGCAGGAAAGTCTTCCTCAGAAGGCTCCCAAACAAGGTTCCAAGTGATATCATAAGACTCATCCTCTCGGACATGAGAGTTAAGCGGTTGGATACTCGGGATAACACGAAGAGTATCACTAAAAACCAGAACCTCGGGAGTGACAGAGCATGGAGAGCCTTGGTCGCCTAGAATGGGAGATGGGATCGATGATTCCGCCAGGATGATCCACTTCAAAATCCTAGGAAAACTAATGAGAAAGAACCCTACTCAAACTAAATCCAAACAAGATCTAACCGGGAAAATGTGAACGTGGCCAAATAAATTTTAAGACACAGGAACAAAACTTGACCTTTTCATCTTTAAAGAGTCAAGAAAAGGACCAAAAGATGACTCTAGTCGCCTTCAAATATTTAATGAGCCTGAAGTGACAAGTGCTTAGATGGACCTTTTCTTTTAGGGAGTCCGAAAAGGAATGAAAGTGACTACTCTGGAGAACTAGGCAAAAGGTTTACCAAACAACCCGTAAAACTACATATACACCTTGGCAGTTGTATGAAAACCAAGGACTTTCCGTACAACAATCAATCTTCCTGAATGCTGTGTTCGGTGCATTACGGTTTGCAAGGTGGCAGACACAGCTTTGTATGGATAAAGGATGATAACCTAGTGGGGTCTCCCAACATATACTCGACGGTACATGGGAGCACAATTCCGTACTAGACTGCTATTGAGTCACAGAAGGAGGAATCACCCAACCTTGAGTGAGAACAACAGTGACTAGGTTTAACGATGCTAGAGCACATCTCTAGCCTAGACCTCTAAATGATGAGCATTATGTTCCAATGCATTGTTAGATTTATTCAGTTCATTTTAAGGTTGATCTTGAATTATGTTTCAGTTTTCAGGCCCTACCGTGTGTATATAACAAAACCTAGGATGCAGCTAAAATGAATGAAATATCCTTTTCCTTCGATGAACACTTACCTACGAGAGGGTAGAGAGATCATTCCCAAACCAAGAAAACTGAGCTGAATAGATGCAATCACATAATGGATACAAATATCAATTCCTACAATGCATGGGAACTACTAATGAGAGATTTTATCATGCACTTTTCAACATGCAACCTTGAAATGCAAATTCACTTTCACTTTCACACACTAAATGAATGCAAACTTTTGATTTTTTTGATGTTTTTTAAACTCAACGAAAGAAACAAGAAAGTGTGAAAGAACTGGTTGATCCAAACAATCGTGATCTATGTTCGGCAGCAAAAAGAAATCGAATCAATACCAAAGACTGGTTCAATAACTGTCACTAAAAACCAACCAAAAACAAAGAAAGAGGAAGGCTCAATCAAACCAATAAGAGGCTGTAAACGAATCTTGAGCAAGCCAGCAACCAAGACAATTGATTCAAGAAACTTGAAATAACAAACTAGGTCACATGGGCAAAAATGCAAAATTCATTCAACCAAGCCAAAGAACGAGTGCCTTGACTATAAACAATTAAAAACAAATGACTGGGCAAGAAAAAAGTGTCAAGGGATCAAGAGGACTAGCAAACTCAGGAGGCAGAATTGAGAAAATCAATTCTACAGGTATCATCGCAAGTGTAACACTACCAACTAGCACTGATAAGGAGCTAGCTGTAGCAACAGAGTGCTGTCAGGGTGGGAGTACACACCTTTCCTGTGATGATCCGATTTCCAGGATCGTTGCGACTGTATGATGTTATTTAGTGACACACAGTATTTTACAAAAGGATGATCGCGATGTCAGCGTGACTGTTAGGCTAATTTCTGTGATGATGCAAAAAACAATGGCAAACAAGCCAAAAACTCCCAAACCAAGACCAGCCAAACTAACAAATAATAAAGGGACCTCCCAGATCAACCTAGGTGACCCAAAAAACTGCCAAATAATCCCTAAAAGAAAAGAGAGACCAAATCCACATTCAAAACAAGAGCAAAGAGAAAAATAGAGGATAGACTCTCCAACGGAGTCACCAATTTGTGATGCAAGAAAGTGTTCCCTCTACAGACAGAGGCAACCCCTCTAGCCCTAGAGTGGGTCTAGTCAAAAACAAGGACAAATGAACAATATCTTTCCTTAAACAGTCAAATTTGGAGGCCTACCTCAACCGGTGGTTGATGGAGTTCCGTTGAGCTACTCCAGCTTTTGCCTCCTTCTCCTCAATGAGTGATCAACCTGAAACAATGCAAAGGAAATACAACAGAGCACGTAATTGGAAAACAACAATGATCTATTTACTCTCAAAGTCAAGAAGTCATGAGCTATCAAGTACATTACATACAAGACATAGGAAAACATCATTGATTGTATTAATAATGAAATAAGAGCAAGCTTACAACCAAAGTCTTGACGTCACAAGCCTTCTTAGAGGAATCCAGCCAGCATGTTCTTCAATCATCCACTCTTTGAAGATGGATCTCCCAACATACAAAGGTCTCTCTCTCACTCACAAGTTTTGCATGAAATCAAGGGCACTTTACAACCTTCCCCAAGCCATCAACACTCACACTTATCACACTCACACTAGCTATCTATCAAAAGCACTAACAACACTGCTCAATCCAAGAATTTACCAACTAGTTGATCATAGCAAAGGTGAGTGTTTAAATAGGAGAAGGATTCTCCATGAAAGGTGGAAGAGAGAGCTTAACACCAAGGAAGGTAGCACAATTGACGGAATTGCCACACCAAGGAAGGAAGGGCGACACAATCTATGCCGACAACCAGGTCTGGAGTCATCTAGAAGGCCGACTGTTGGAACAAATTCGCCCAATCTAGATCATCACAGGTACATAGCTAAACTTCAGTGCTGATATCATGAGTGAGAAACGTAGCTAGTCAGATCATCACTCAACATAATAAGCAACCTTGCACTGGAGCATGAAATCAAACCATCACGGGAATCAGATGCACTTCCGCGCTAGCAGTGCGGCTGGACAGTTTAAGAGCGCCTTTCAACACGTTTATTAAGTCCATAGTCACGATAAGGCATATTACTTAGGAAACGTGGGTCAATTGGCAACATAAGAGAGCATTTGTTCAACATGACCATGTTTGACTTGGACACATGACACAGTAGATGAACTAGGAGTGAAGGTAGTGACAAATTATTGTGTAACAAGCCCCCCTCTATGGTATCAATTCTTGGCTAGCCTCAAATGTCTTTAGCTTTTGTAGAGTCTCTCTCCTCTATAATGTGTAAAACCTAACAAACAAAATGTTTGAGATCAATGAGAACTAAAATAAAAAAGAAGATAGTTGATGCAGCCTAAGCTGCATATACCCATAGTATGCATATAAAATTGGATGTCATATACATGTGTCCCAGGACTTCCAAAATTCCATACTTAGGAAACCTTTCATAATTCAAGGTTTAAGGCTCCTTAAATAAACTCTATGCGGAAACATTCATTTAACTATCCCACAGGTTTCGACTTTGGGTGATTTCCACCTCTGGTGCTTATCAACCATACCCTTTTCTTTAGATTTTGGTTAAAACTCAAACATAGCCCATAATACATTAATCCCACTTATTTCTATTATAATTTCCATATAATAGGAATATACCACAACCGACACTCAAAACCTTACCTTTTTGCCATTCTTCAAACCTTTGCACATATATCGATGCTCTCCTTAGTGCATTAAACCTCCACTCCCAATCTCATTCCTCGATCCAACGGTTGTCGCATCACCTGATCGCCGACTAGCTTGTCCAATCTCCATCGTTGATCAATCCCACTCGATCCAATGGCTATTGCATCACCTACTTGCCAACTAGCTTGGCCAATCTCCACCGTTGATCAATCCTGCTCGATCCAACAGCTATCGCGCAATCTCGCGTGGAATCGTGCACGACCGATATCAGATCGAGAGTGCATAAGAAAAGTAGTTTTCTTGTGCTATGTGTCAGTCGCTAAGGGTAATCACGTGAAATTTTAGAATACCACTTATAGCATTTAGGGGCGTGAGATACTGCTTACCACCTACGATGACCGCTTTGTCATTATGCTAACATGTGGGTTTAATCTCTGTCATTCATCTTCTTGACTTTATTTTGCATGACTTAATCTTAGATGTCTATTGCACACAGTCTCGCCCATTGATCTGACTAATTCAATGGTTCCTGTGCATTGTTACGCTCTTTTGTTTCATACTGTGTAACAACCCATTTAGCTTCTTGCCTATGAATTTGTTCTCGCCTTACGATCTTCACTTGTTCTGATCTTGATATCCACTTTGTTACTTCATTTCTTCACTCCTTTATGCTCCCTTCACAAATCCTTCGGTTTCAGGAAACATTACAGTTATACCTTCACTGTAACATTGAAGGTTTTCTCCAATACTGACTGTGTGTAAAATTGTAACACTCTTCTCTGATTTTGCCCACCTGCAACCTATGTTATGTAGAATTACTCTAGTCCACACACAATTTATAATTTAATTACTCAATACACACCACACAAAATAAAAAATCGAGTTATATGTATTAATAAACAAACATTTGCACAGGGATTTCTTTCTCAACCTGATCTTCTATATCAATGGCCTTTCCTTTCCTACCCATAGGCTTACATTCAAACCTATATAATCGTTGAACTCTACTTCTCACTCTAACTAACTGGATGACTGACTAACTGACTGATTAACTGATTGAATGACTATATGCCTTTTAGGATTGCATTTATACAAAAGGTTTCGTTAACCAATTTTGGTTCAGATCTTTAATTTACCAGACTAAATCCTGAATATCCTCTAAGTGCACTTTTGACTCCACTAACCCCTAAGGATCCTCTTTAGTTCCAAAAATCACGAAACCAATTCCTAATCTAAGACTTACAATTGATTTCCAAATCTCTCAATGCCCACTAATCACTCATCATCACTCATGTTCGCCTACATTCGAGAGCATTTACAAATATCCTCATAATATCTAATTAATTCCTATTCCAATCACTCAAAACATTAATAATTACATTAATTTGATAATAGGAATCCAAATTCCCTGAAAACACAAGAATCCTAAGTTAACTAGAATATAATGAAATTGTTGAGTTGAATGCTCCTGCATCAGACTCCCAAGGTTAAAATAATCATGATCTCCTGATCATGTGCTTCCGACCTTTGTCTTCCTGGATCCCATACTTTGTTATGTAATTTGTCTTCGACTGTTGTTGTTGTTTGTTGTTGTTCTCTAGGTTTCCACACTTTATGTTTCTTTGCCCCACTAGTTATGCTTTCACAGTCTGTTGATGTATTTCTCTTGCTACTGCTTTGTCTTCTTACTACTTCTTTCTTCTGAGGCACCTTCATCATCAATCTTATTATTCTTTCAATCTCTATGTCCAATTTATCTTTTGACTAATAATTGCTTTACCATTTGTTGTTGTCCTCTGTCCACTCATCCTCAAGCTACTGTTTACTGTCTTCTATTTGAAGTTGTTGGATTCTTACTACCGCCCTTTCATACTTACCCTCTTGTGACTTTCCAAACAACCTCTGTTCAATATCTGGAAACTTACTTTCAAAAAAGAAATTGTCCTCCAATTTCCCTTGTACTTGATTCCCTTCAAATACATCAATATGGCATTCATCAATTCCAACATATTTTCCTTCCTCCTCTTTGACAACCCTCAGTAATTGTCCTTCACTTCCTTGACTATTTCTAACGATCAGTTTAACTTCTCCAAGCACGATATCTTCATGCTTTTATTTTTCCTCATCATCATGTCTGACCTAGAAACTTCCAGTCTTCTTCAGTTCTAAAGCCGACTCTTCAACTTGGAAAATGTCTGTCTCATTTTCATCAAATCCTATAATCATAAAACAATTATCAGAATTAAAAATATAAGGCCTCATTACCTTTTCCCTTTTTGGTAATATCTCAATATGCTTCTCTGAGTTTTCCTTCAATTCCTTTGTCAACACATCAATATGTTGATTTAAATTCTCCTTCATATCATCTGTTTCAATGATATCTCCCTGCTCTAGTACACAATAATGAACTCCTACTTCTGTAATGTCAATTTTCTAAACTTTTATTACCATTCTCTTTTCCTTATGTTTGTCTTTCACGACAATTTCTTTGTATTCCTTTTTCAGCAATTTATACTGAGTATACATCGTCTACTTTTCTAACTTTCTTCTTTGAAAATCTAATTTTCCATATAACTCAATAATTTCAATTGGAGTAGAATTTGGAAATTTTACGCAGTTTTCCAGACCTTCCTTTGTTAATGAGAAGTCATCAGATGTCCTTTCTCCCTTTGCTTAATATTTTTCATAGTCTTCTTCTTTCTTCAATTCTGTGATTGTCTTTTCTTTGTCTTGAGACAAATCTGCCTCCCCTTCTTCTTCAATACGAATTGCCTTGTTGTCTCTCTATAACCCTTCTTCAAGAGCTATCCTTTCCCCATCATATGCATTAATATTCTCCTACATTTTTTCTTCATCAATAAAATTAATCAAATTCATTAGATTACCTCTCTAAGACAATATTCCTTCGTTCTTCATCTGAATAATATCCTGATCTTCCATATCTATGACAACTTTAAATGACTTTCTTCTCTCATTAAGTAACTCATCCATAGACTCTTTCTGTTGTAACCAATCAAATTATTCTTCTTTTGTGAAATTTTCTTTGTCACCTTTCACTTCAAGATCTTCATCTGTCTTGAAGACATCTTCACAAAGTTTCTTTTCTCCTGCAATACCCGCAATCATACACAAATTATTAGTTTTAAAAACATAAGACCTTGTGGTCTCACTTGATGCTTTAGTCATCATATCTCCTTGTTGTTCTGAATTCTCACAATAATTCATAATATCTTCCACAGATCTCCAGTCTTCATCTTTAACCAAAACTTCACCATGTTCTGCTTCACAAATGGAAACTTCCATTCTCAACTCAGCTTCTCTGAGTTCTTCCACCAAACACTTCAGTTGCCTCTGTTGCAGCCTTCTAAACAACTTAGACTACTTCACTTCCTTTTTCCTCAAGACCCAACCTTGTCTTTGGTTTTCCTGTAGTAATATCCTTAGTACATTGAGTTGTTATTTTAACTCTACAATCTCCTTGTCATGCTCCTCTTGACTCATTCTCTTGCCATTTACCTTGGCATCCTCCTTCTTCACTTTTCTTTTGTTGTGGTCTTCCTCAGAACCTTTGTTATTTCTCTTATGACTATCAGTAGTCATTTTCTCCCCTATATTAATGAGTTCCTCATTCACTTACTATGAACTGTATTAAAGCCTCTACAATAGCAAGTCCCCCCTGCTATCACTTACCTCACCAAGCTTTCCTCTTTACTTGGTCTTTTGCAAGAACTTGGTTATCTGTTCTGTCGAACCTCTTTGAGAACTTCTCTTTGCCCTTCTAGGCTTCAACTCATTTTAAACTTTTAAGAACACAAATGTCCTCTTATATTTCAATCACAATGAAATACTAGGTTTTGTCACCTCTTCTTTCACTCAGAAATTCTTACCAGCTTCTTCATCCCTTAGAAATTCTACCCACATCCTTTGTGGAATTACCTTTATGATCTTTCCGTGAGCTGCAACAAAACCTCTATAGTAACAAGTCCCCCTTGCTACATGATACCTCACTGAGCTTCTTTCTTCTGAGCTTAGTCTTTTGGCTTCTCTCTGGTTCTCTCCTCTGGAACCAATTAAGCACTCCTTGCTCTAGGTTGTCGCAATCTTCTCACCTTCTTATGTTGCTACCTTCAAGACCTATACATGATCCTGTTCTACCATTCACCTACACTTTGAATGGATTATTCTCTATTTCCTTTGCATCTACAAATTATGCTACACTTTATCTCTGTGTGCCTACTATTTGTCAGATTTAAAATATAATCTCGTCTTGCCTACATACACATCTTCAAATCATAACTCTATTCTAAGTTTTCTCAAAGAATTCTTACACATAGAATTTCCTTGTTCTACTCTGATACCAAATGATGTAGCCTAAGCCTCATATACCCACAGTATGCATATAAAATTTCATGTCATATACATGTGTCCCAGGAATTCCAAGATTCCATACTTAGGAAACCTTCCATAAGTCAAGGTTTAAGGCTCCTTAAATAAACTCTATGTGGAAACATTCATTTAACTATCCCACAGGTTTTGACTTTGGGTTATTTCCACCTCCGGTGCTAATCAACCATACCTTGGTCTTTATACATTCATTAAACCTCAAACTTAACCCATAATGCATTAATCCTGCTTATTTCTATTATAATTTCCATATAATAGGAATATACCATAACCCACACTCAAAACCTTACCTTTCTGCCATTATTCAAACCTTTGCACATATATTGATGCTCTCCTTAGTGAATTAAATCTCCATTGTCTATCTCATTCCTCGATCCAATGGTTATTGCGTTACCCAATCATCGACTAGCTTGTCTAATCTCCACCGTTGATCAATCAATTTTCTCGTGCTACGTGTTGGCCACAAAGGGTAATCGTGTGAAATTTTAGAATACCACTTACAATTTTTAGGGTGCATGAGATATTGCTTACCACCTATGAAGACCACTCTATCATTCTGCTAACATGTGGGTTTAATCTCCACCATTCATCTTCTTGACTTTATTTTGCGCAACTTAATCTTAGTCGTTTGTCGCACACAATCTCGCCCGTTGATCTGACTAATCCAATGATTCCTATGCACTGTTATGCTCGTTTGTTTCTTACTGTGTAACAGCCCATTCAACTTATTTCCTTTGCATTTGTTTTCACCTTAGATCTTCACTTGTTCTGATCTTGATCTCTACTATGTTACTTCATTTCTTCGCTCCTTTATGCTCCCTTCATAAATCCTTAGGTTTTAGGAAACCTTACAGCTATACCTTCGCTATAACATTGAAGGTTTTCTCCAATACTCATTGTCTGTAAAACCGTAACACTCTTCTCTGCACTTCTTCTCTAATTCTGCCCACCTGCAACCCATGTTATGCAGAATTACTCTATTCCACAAACAATTTATAATTAAATTACTCAATACACACCACACAAACTCAGATATTGAGTTATTTGTATTAATAAACAAACATTTACATAGGGATTTCTTTCTTGGCCTGATCTTCTATATCAGTGGCCTTTCTTTTCTTTCCCCTAGGCTTACATTCAAACCTATCTAATCTCTGAACTCTAGTTCTCACTCTAACTAACTGAATGACTGACTGACTGACTCTATGCCTTTTAGGCTTACATTTATACAAAAGGTTTCATTAACCAATTTTGGTTCAGATCCTTAATTTGGTGGACTAAATCCAGAATATCCTCTAAGTCCACTTTTTACTCCACAAATCATGAAACCAATTCCTAATCTAAGACTTACAAGTGATTTCCAAATCTCTCAATCCCCACTAATCACTCATCATCACTCATGTTCTCCTACACTCGAGAGCATTTACAAATATCCTCACAATATCTAATTAATTCCTATTACAATCACTCAAAACATTAATAATTACATTAATTTGATACATAGGAATCCAACTTCCTTGAAAACACAAGACTCCTAAGTTAACTAGAATATAATGAAATTGTTGAGCTGAATGCCCCTGCATCAATGGTGTTCAACAATGATAATAATCAGAGCTACAACGGTGAGTGCAATAATGAAAATAATCAAAAGTGAAGAATGAATGGAAAACCCTTCTATTTATAAAAGAATATTAGGTTATCCTTGAATAATGAGCAATAATAAAATATTATTAACACCATTCTAGAATTAACCATTTTTGAATATTTTATTATATTTGGTTTGGAGGGAAAAAATATTTAGATTTTTATTTGGAAACAACAAATAAATAAATGATTTATTTATCATCTCAAGAAATATGGTTAAGGAATTATAAACAAATAATGACTTATTTAAGTATTCTTAGGGGATTTAGTCAAAATTGACAAGGAATAATAACTAATTAGTGATTAATTAATTATTCTTAGATCAGAAAAATGAGATAATTAATGATTTATATATTTATTTCTCATCACTAGGTCAAATGTGACAAGGAATATTAATTAAATATTGGCTTAATTAATTATTCCTAGAATATAATTAAATAAATAGTGATTTATTTAATTATTATTCATGGGTTTAATTATAAATGACATAAAAAATGTGGTTTATTAAGTAATTTCTCACAGTGAAAGAAATTTTACTATGGTAAAATTGGCCCTACATGGTGCACTTTAATCGATATAGTAAATGGATAGATGATCATTTTTTTGTGAGAACATATTTCCCTCTAATTTACAAGTGTTCGTTGAAAAATGTATGACTGAATTACATTGTAAGGACACAATCACCAGACAACAAAGTGGAGTCACACATAGAGAGAGAGAGACCAATGGAGCTTAAGCGAAAGAGGATAGTGACAAAGGGGTGAGACTAATGCAAGTATCCTTTTATGTTGTGGTACTAGATCTCAGTGAGGCAGGGGAGGCATACCTATACAGCTCGAGATAACTTAGTACCAAAATAATGATGCACCAAGAAACATGAAACTGAGCAATAAAATACATGTTGAATGGTACATGACATGTTGGCATAAATGAGCCAGAAAACAATACAATGTGTTCCATATACATAATGCTCCTAGAAAAAATATGAGTCAGACCTTAATACAATAACATCTTAGTACATGAGATATAATGGCCCTTCCCTCAAAAATGGGTGGGAGGGAGGCTAGAACAACCAAATAAGCCTTGTTGAAGTGGAAAGGGCTCTGCAAAATTGAATGGATCATCTAAAGGATACATGCATGTGATGAATGTTGCAAATAGAAGGAACCGAACCCATCAAATCTAAGGAACTGCATATGAGGTTGTAGCATAATGGGAAGCCATCCAAGCATGTGGGGGGCGACCTAAAGGGCCACCCCCTCATGATGTTTGAAACATCTTGCACACTAGAGAATCACTGGTACAATCAGATGCATCACTGAACCGTCAAGTATATGACTCACGAACATGAAACAACCAAGTCAAATGGAAATGATGATTCCCTTTTCTTGATCCAAGGCACTGAACAAGAGTGGATGTTGGAACCAAGATACACTACCCTCTAGGTCATTCTTCTAGAATAGATGTGCTAATATCGACAAAATAGGGCCCTCCATAGGTGAGGTAATGAGGATCATCAACTAAGGCAAGAGGGAAAATAGTAATGAGAATGATGGAATGACACCAAGGACAATGGTAAAAATGGACTGAGGGACAAACAGACGAATTCCCTTGCCAGAGCATAAAGTGCATGGTTGACCTGGCAGCGACTAACTCGACTGCAGAGGGGATGGTGGATAGTATGATTGAAGGCAAAAATGGGAAACACAGGATGAATGGTATGCAAATATGGATGGAATATTGTAACATGATATAATGGGATACGAAACAGACTCCATGGATGCAAAGGTGACTCATTGTGGATGCCTTGAACAAGGGTGACTCAATGATGCTATGACACAGAAGAGGCTCGGTGGTGACCATGAAAACATGAGAAAATGATGGTTGTTCATGATGAAAATTGGCATGTGAGATGACAAGTACCAAGGGAAGGTGGACTCCAAAGTACAAGTGTCACTTATGAAGAAATTCGATTTTGAGAGGCGACGAAGTGACCCTTCTTGGAAAAATGGCTTCCTGGTGAAGTGTCAAATCATCGAAAACTAAGAAAGACTCATTACAATACTCAATGATAGATTTCAAATGGTTCTGAAAGTTCATCAGACTTAGCTATGGTTTGGTTGCAATGGGCGACAAAAAAACTATGGGTTTTTCTCTAAAAGAGTGTTTTCCCTCTAATTTGAGAGGAGGAGAAGCCTGTAAATTTCATGGAGATCATAGCTAACAAAATGACCATCAGAATCGAGATATGTGACTTTCAGGAAGGTTACCTTACTTGTTTAAAGATGTCCTTAATGCTTCTTCGAACGATGGTTCCTGGTGAAGAATTAAGGGAAGAGGAAAAATGAGAATGAACTACTAGAAGAGGTCTAAAATCATCCTCACCCACTAATTCAACCATGGGGAATGTGTGGTCAAGGTGGTATGACATAGAGTAGAATATTTGAAGATATGGTAGCAAACTTCTAAGATATGTGATGTGAATATGGCTCGCCGGAGAGGCCGGTAGGACAAACTATTTAAGGAATGGGAGGACAATCAACCATACCTAGATCTAGTGGTGATCTCAGCCAAGACTTATGTTAATCAATTGGGAATATGGCTATGGAAAAACCATCATGCCCCCAAGCATGGGATACTTCCCACAAACATATGTAATGGAGGGGATTGATCTGGTATGCAAAGGTGCGTATGATGCACCCTAGCAGGAGGAGTTTGTGGAGCACCATTGTGTTCTGAGTGCTCAAAAAATGGATTCAATCATCTCAGTCCAAATTGGCACAAGATCCTCCAAAGGATGATAAGGAGATGTAGGGGCCTATGTGCCCACTAGTATTCTATGGATGTACTTGATGTATTTAGAGTGGGGAGGAAAGTTCTAGGTTCACAAATATGGAAGTAAGTACGCACGATGGTGCATATCATCCCAAGGGTAATCTGGGGTAGTCATGGATTCCATGATGTTCTAATTGGAATGGAATATGGGAGGACTGGAGGAATATTGACTACATGATGTGGTGGCAGGAACTGGTGCATCATCCTAAGAAAGAAGGTACACATACACATCATTTGGAATGGTAGACAATGAGCTAGTAGATGGAAAATCTATCAATGTTGAGACTAGGGCTTCCGAGGAACGAGGTTCGATAGAAGCATGCATAGAAACCTCAGAAAGGTTTTCCTTTAAGGAACTCAAGGATGACAACAGGTAAAGGGTATGGACCGTGGAGTCCATCATCTCAACATCGAGGGGAGGGGTCACGATGTTGGTACCAGAGTCTCCCTATTCTAGTGTACTAGTGGTAACCAAATCCATAGGTAAAGAAGTAGGTGATCCACTATGAGTGGCCTCGTATTCACAAAGCGCTTGAACGCAATCACGAAATTCATCGAGATGAGGGTGACAATGGGAATAGTGACCATAATGATTGCACAAGGCACAAGTGTTGGCTTAATGGGGCCTAACCTAGGTTCGGAGTTAGTTAGCCAAAAAAATCCCTGTATTGTTGGCCCTTTCAACAACAGTCTGCAGAGCGCGGATTGAGGTCTCACCCGAAGTAGTATGGGGGGTGCTGGAATTAGGTTTCCGCACCATGGAGATGTTTGAGAGGTTGATTTGGTCCAACTATTAATGCCTTCATGTAGGCTACTTCACACACTTCCTTGTCCCTCACGCCCTGATATACTTGCATTCATGCAGACCTAACCAGGGGTTGTGGGGCTTCCACGCTACTAGAGCAGCGCTCTGCACTATGTTCCTAAGTCACACCTAAGATCTTACTTATCTTCCTACCCCAGTTAGTTATCTTCACATAAATGGATGCCTTATGTTATATTTATTTATACAACACATTTATATGAGTTCGCACAACAAATACATAGTAAACTTGTAATTCATACCCAATAATACATAAAAAAAGAAAAGATACACATAAATATGATAAAACTTCTCTTTATTGATGTTTCCAATGGTTAAAGACTCGACCTACCCTGTGCACTCAGCTACAAGGGTCTACACATTCAACTGCAGACAACTAGGCCTCTGCGCACTCGTCTATAGAGCCTTCTCCTACTCTACGACCCAAGAAATGCTTTACACTTTGACTCAATCCCTTCGACTCATCATGCTTCTATTCTATTACTTTATTAGCTATCTTATACACTAAAGCCTCTCTTTATTTATACAATCCCATGGTCCATAGACCATGGGTAGGTCTATTAAGCTGACATTACATTACAAAAACAAGGGTAGACAACCCTGTGACTCTATTATGAAATCGTGCTATGCGCCCACAAATCACAAACCCTTTAAAAAGGACTTGGTCAAAACTTGGGCTTTAAACCCAAAAACATTCCTTGGGGGGATTCCATGCCCAACAGGCCCCTAACACAAACATCGTGACTCACCCTCAAGTCACTCTGTTGGTGCAAAGATCTTTGCATGAAGTCCCTCCAACTTTGTTTAAAGTGTTGCAAGGTCGACATCGCACTGAGCGGATGCCTGTTGAATCTCTTGTACCCCTTGTTTTGAGACCGCAGTGTCAGAACTGCTTCCCTCGACTTGTTCCTGTGTCCCATGCATTTGTGCAAGCTTGCCTTCAATTGTTGCTATGATGGTGCAGGCCTCGTCGATCCAAGGCTAAAAGCGTGCCTTCAGGACTGCTTCTTTGTGTCATGATGTGTCCACCTGTTCTTTCAGCGCTTTGGCTTGTTGCATTCGCACAAGCCTTTAACTGAGGGCCACTGTTTACGTAGTCCCTTTGACACTGTCGTATTGCTACTGGAGCTCACGCTCCTCTGTCTCTAAGCGCTGGATGTTGGGGTCCTCCTACTGATTCATGACGACCTCAAATGACTCTTCAAGTATTCTGGTGCAGTCATTTATTGCACTTCCGATCTCTTCCAGCCCTAATGCAATAGCGTTGGCACATTGTTCTCTTACTTCTGGAGGGGTGGATGGCTGCACCTTCAATCATAGCTCTGCTATCTGAAGGTTCAGGTTGATCCAAGTGGATATTGGTGGCCACCCGCTAATTCGACTTGGATCCCCTCTAGTGCTTCGTGCAGTTTTTTTTAGTTTCCTTAATTATAGCACAATTTACTATTTTTAGCAGTTTTTCGGGTCCTAAACTTCCGGAGCCATTTTGAGGCCCTAAACGACGTTTTTTGGGAAATCTACCGCCAGCGATTTTTCGTGACATAAAATCGTCTTTTCCGTCGTAGTCCTCGGAGAGATCTTTCCAACGGGCTATCATGCGTGTCAAACGGAGATAAGACG
>APFE030822444.1:0-23202 GCA_000404065.3 Pinus taeda
AATTAATTCACTAATTATTAACTCATAAATCAACTAAAGAATACATCAGTTAACTCAATGCATGGACAATTCAGTGGAGACAAGTGTTAGAGGTGAGTGAAAGGGCAAGACAGTTGTCAGTTGTGACTATAGTTGTGCACAAGAATTGCACAATCAATGGATTGAGTATTGCCAATGAGGATTGTGTGGTATAGGCAAAGGGAATATGAATTTGGATCATTCATTTCATCAGTATCCTCATGCAGGATTGCGCAGTGCAGGCGGGCAAGCATCAGAGGAGATTTGAACCTGTGATTGATTCAGATCTGAGCTAGTTTGTGTGTAACAAGTGGAGATAGTATTGAGTACTTGCGAGGAGTATTGTACTATGTATTGTTACATGTTCTCAATCAATATAATATACAGATAGTTGAGGGGTTTTCAGCTGTATGTTTTCCCCAGTACATATTGTGTTGATATGTGTGATTGATGTTTCAATTTGCGCATGTGATTGTTTCTTAATTCCGCAAAATTAATGATCAACGTAGAGGAGGTTATGTATTATGCATGCATTCCGCAAATAGTGTATAATCAGGATAATCTCTGTGAATAAGTGTCATATTATTCAAAATTTCTACAATATGTATAGGTTTTGATTACAACTTTTATAAATCATGTATTACGGGAGGATCAGGCTAATGCATAAATAGAAGAAGACTATTATGCAAAATCATTTTAGTTGTACAAGTTTAATTTATATTTATCTATTTTATATAAATAAAATTTGATTTGCAAAGAGAATTAGGGAAAAATTCAAGCCTAACTTGACTAATGCATAGAGGCGATGAACCCCACAATATAAGGATTTTGAACAAAATTGAGATTTGTGAAATTGAGTAGGACTTAAACTATTGGAACAAAGTTGCCCATGAAGCACAAAGAAAATTTGAAGAGGAGTAGATGGCATGTAATAAATTTGGGGTTTCATTAAAGATACCTCCACCTAATGTCAAATCCCTTCCCTTCGCCCATTTAAAAATTTGTATCCAATAAAACAAATTCTACAAATGTTTGCAGATATGTTAACATTGTACAAGTTTGAGGTGTAAAGTGTATCGAGTGTTAACAAGGGGCATACTCAAAAGTTCCTTGATGAAAAAGCAAAGAAGACAAATCAAGTTAAGTGTGCCTTCTCTAAAGTTAACAAATACAGTAAAGGATATAATAGCGTTCCCTCACAATGATTTAAGTAGAATTCTTTTTCATTAAAGAGAGAAATACAATAAAGAAGTAGTTAGGGAGAAAACCCCTTGTTCACTTGAGGGTTATGTCTTAATTGGTTATTTTAACCGATTTTTGTAATTATATTTATAGTAGGATTTAAGAAGTAATAGGGGATTTTTGGTGCAAAGAATTTTGATGAATTATATTGTAAAGAACTACGTGTAATACTGTGATGAATTGAGATGCCAATCATTGGCTAGATATCTTTATGATTGAAGGAAGCTTTCACACATATGGTGTGTTATGGACTAATATGCATTGTGCAATTTGACTTAAAACATGGATGTTTTGTAATAAACTTGTTTTTATGTGTTTTAAGCTATCCTAAAAAAACATTGGCATTTCTTTCATTTAATTTGTTTAGCAAATCCATGTCATATAGTTTATAGTAATATACTACATGTTTTTAAGCTTAGTTTATTCTTTTATTCAAAAGTTTTATTATTATATCTAATGAATTTTAGTGAAACTATTTCACAAAGTTTAAAGGATAAATCATACTATATCTTATGTTTTGAGAGCTAACTATCCAAGATGTGTATTTATTTCAAGCACTATTAGATAATAAATTTACTTCTTTTGAAAATAAAATATTGCATATACTTAAAGCTCATTGAAAGGCTATTGAGTCACTAATCCAAAGAAATTTTCCATACGAAACAAGAAAAAGTCTAATTAAGCCTATTCAATAGTTTAAACTCCTGCTATTAGTAATTAGCTATTTTTCCTCTTCAACACTCTGTAATGAAAACATTGAATTCACTAAACTTTGAATTTTTCTCTTCTCAAAGGAAGCCAAACATTTTTATTCACATCATTATCACAACATTTATCAAATATTATTGCTTATGAAGACAAACATTGCAGATTAGATTGTTTAAAAATAGTTGAATTCAAATTTTGATGATGAGTTTTCTAACCAAAATATTGAGTAATATTGGAGCAATAAGATCACATTCATGTAGAAAGACTATTTAGCTACTTAATTGGTGAAATGAACAATCAATCTTCCTGCTCAGAATTTCTATCTCCATTATGACTTCCTCGTCTACCACCTGTCATTGCTTTCCTGCATTACATTGCTTGCCCCTTTTGTCCTCCATACCTCCTAGTATATAGACAGAGTTTACAAGCTTCTAGCCCCGCACCAAGCTACCTCTGATGCACTTTTGAATGATTGTGATAATTACTTTAATGACCATATCAGGGTAATTTTGGAGTCAAATCTAGAAAAATATATTTAAGAGATACCTCGCGTGAGATACCTCCCTGGATGCCTTGAATTCCCATATAAGAGCTCTATGAGGAGAGTGGATAATAAAATACATGACTATATTGATCCTCCATGATCTTGAATTTCTAGTCCTGCTCTATGCTAAAGATTTTCCACTACTAGTTCGCATGAGTGGTTTGCTTCCATGGGTGGACTAGACCTAGATGTCCCATGTCATTCGCATAGGAGAACTCCTCCTCATATTTGAATAAGGTACTTCGACCATAGTCATGATTGTTTTGTACCTCCCATGGATCCCCAATACTTGGAAACAATCACCTCTGCTCTTCCTTATCAAATCAACTTGGCTTAACTCTATTGTTGTTATCTTAGGGCGACACATGATTGTCACGCTCCAAACATGGGAACAAAATGCCTCCATGATTTTTTATTAAGTACACATAACCATTGAACTATGGTATCATTTCCTCCTGCATAGTTTCTTTAATACTCATGGTTCCAAGTGCTAGTGATAAGGCTTGGTTGGCCAACCTATCATCCATAGTATTAAAATATTATAGAACATGTTTAACTTGTGTGGTTGGGAATAGAAATAAAATTTCCATAATTCTTGTGTGGATATTTGTTGCTTAGAATTTTAAGGAGAAGTGCCTAATGCAAGATGGTGAATGGTGTTATTATATTCCCTTATTATAATGCGAGACCTAATTGTTAAGGAAGTAGCTAGAAGAAGGCCTTTAGGGAAAGCATACATTTTAACTTGATTATTGGAGGTTTTCCCAAGATTCCAAGAGTAGTCTAATTCAATTTGTCCCTCGGATCCAAAAAGTACCCCTTCCCCACGCTTGCCAACCCCAATTTTTTCTTGGAAGCCCCATCAAAGAATAAGATATAAGAGTTCTAACAGAAGATCTAGGTCTAAAATTGCTACTTCATAAAACATAGTTTCCATAATTATTTTTGGCGTATAGGAGGGATGGTTGTTTGTTGTAAGTTGAAATGAGATGTAACCATTGATCTTTGTACTTATCTAGAAGTTGTAGTCGATAAAATGATCTCTTTATAAAACTTCAAGGTGATATGCAAATTGCAAGTGAAAATTTTATGTATTTTGGGTAATGGATCAAGTTACAAAACACATAGATAAATGAATTTTAAACTTAGTTAACAACTAAAACAGAGCAAAATAGCATATCAGAAACACATAACGACAAACATGATAAAGGATTTCACCCTTCTCTTGGGCTACATCTCCTGGTCCAGATTCCAATGCAGGGCCTCTTTCATTAAGTGTTTAACTCTGTGTTTACATGGCTTTACAATGCTCAAAATGCAAAAATGATGTCTCCAATGGATCCAGAACTGTAAAAAACCACCATATGGGTTCTTTTTGCACCTCATTTGGCCAAAAACTGAGGAAATTATGCCTCTTCCAAGTTTTTCCCAATTTTCATAGCTAACCATCCTCCAATCCAGTCCAACCCTGGCTTGAGTGCCCTAAACCCAGAATCAGCGTGCAAACCTAGCCTACAATCCCACCCGACGGGCGAAATTCTCAGACAATTAAACTATCCATTAACCCCCATTTTTCAAAAAATGTGGTCGCATGGGGGCCATGTGCCTAGGGGCTGGGGCTAACAGTCCTGCCCCACCGGTTGGGCCCCCAACTCATGGCACTTGGTCATGTTATGGAACATAAGACTGTGTCAAATGCCGAAAACTTCGTGCGCCAAAAGTCAGAGACTGAGGTCATATTATGGGCCATACGCCCTAGGGTTGGCCCCCCGCTACAAACGCTTAGGGGCTAAACCCCTTTTCTCTCGCCTATGTGAAGGGTCTTGTGACCCAGGGCTGGTCCCCATCCATTCTTCACTCGCGGTTGCATTGTGGGTTAGCAGTGACGAGGCTATGACCTTGAGACTAGGGCTAATCCCTAGCCCATGGTCCCGCAACTTGGTTTTGAGGATGCGGGGACTAGGGTTGGGGCTTAGCCTCTGCCCTTAACTCCGATTTGAAATTCTCTCCTATTTAATTAGAAGTTGAAACCTCATATGGTTATGAAACAAAGTAATGATGTGTTATTATATGGTTGTTGTTGCTTGGTGTTATACTGTAATTTGTCACACTCCCAGTATCATATCCTAAGTGTCGCACTTTGTGTCGTCAATGTTGCAAGTGTCGAAAAGTGATGAAAGATGTGAAGTGTACTCACCATGAAGCACATACAAAAACATCCTTGAAGAACAAAAGAAAAATTGCCCTGAGTCAATTCTAGAGAAGTTTGATTGAAACCCTAAATTTCAGGACCAACGCTCTTTACTCCACTGCCAGCCTATGCTAATGGTAGGTTGCATATTGCTGACCTAGCACTGCCAGTGCATGTTTTGATATGAAAACTCATGTTGAACCTCTTCTAGCAGGTTTTCCCAAAATGGAGGAGAAGCTTCATATGCTAAAAAATTGAGAAACAACGAGCTGGATGTTGTTGGTTGTAGATATGGTCGAGCTCTCCCATTTGGAGCTCTTGATCCTACCTTTAAGGGCCTTCTCCTTGAGATGTAGACCTTTCTCCCTCTTTTGTGGATCCCTAACTCCCTCTCCCTTCCTATAAATCTAGTCCCTTCCATCCCCAAATGGTTGGTCATTGATTTCCTGCATTCCTATGCTGAGATTATGCTCAAATGTTGCCCATCTAACTAGGAGAGAGAGTGCTTAAGAGTCTTGGCTTGGGCTTGGACATCCACAAAAATGAGGTCTCCAACATAAAGGCAATGGTTGTATGCTTCCCTTTTTGATTTATTAATATATACATCCGATGTTCACTTTCCATAAGTGTCTAAATATTTATGCATTTAGCTTAATACTCCTTGATCTATTGAGTAGTTTATGTTTGATATATACTATGTATGCTCGTGTATCTTGTATTGTCTTTTGATATCTCTTGTAGGTACTCAGATGTAAGGAACAAGCAAACAACAAGTCTGGAAGCTAAGAGATCGAAGTCATCATCAAAGGATTGAGTGATTATCATCAGATCAATGTAGGTCTCTCTTTATGCATTTTTAAACATAAGCTAGGAAAGTTTGCATTAGTTTGTTCAGTTTGTTGCTAGACCCACTCATTAGGCTAAAGAGATCGCCTCTATCTGTAGAGGGAATTTATCTTCACAACAAAATGGTGACCATGTTGGGGACTCTATAGCCTCTTTAATCTCTTTTTTGATTTGGTCTTCTGATCAGTTTGACTGAGCATTGTATTATCGTTAGTTTGAGCCTATATAGGTATGCACATTGAATTATCACTACATGAGAGTGCTAAGTTTGGATTGCTTGTTGAAATATTTTTATTTTTTTCCCAATTTTCTCACACAACACATTTTTTCCTTGGATACTTGCACTGTCAATGTGCTTTTCTTTAAAATAGGCGCGTTGAACCCCCTTTCAACATGGGTTTGGTTATGAAAACTGCATTGATCTCAAGAATTTGAGAAAAATTAGTGTTTTTGTCCTAGAATCTAGTGTGCCTTGGCCCATAATGTCCTTTTCCTATCCTTTGTGATTGGATTTGCTAGTGTTTTGTCTGGTTGTCTTCGTTAATTAGAAAATTTGTCTCTTTGGCTTTCAAGTGCTTGGAGTGAAATTGGATTGAATTATATGGTTTTTAGGTCAATTGGTTATCATTTGCTCCTTGTTCATGTCGCTGAGATATTGGTTTGTTGATTGATTGAATCTTGTTTTCTGTGAAAACCATTCAAAACATCAATTTGCATTTGTTTTAGCTTGTATTTTGCAAAAAATTCTTTTCGATTGCACTAGGTCATTTTGCATTTGGAAATCATCTTTGTTGTCCATCAAGCATAAATTACATTGTTTTATTTACAAGTTGAAAAGAGTGCATCGTTTATTTGTTTAAAAGAGAAAAAGTGAAAGATAGTTTCATTTAGGTGCTTTTGAATTGGATTCGGTGTTGCTTTGGTTGATGAATTAGTTGCATTAGAGCATTTGTATCAAATCTTCATTTCACTTTGGTTAATGCATTAGTTGCATTAGATCATTTGAAATCAAATAAAAACATCATTCATATAATTGCATCTTAGTAGAAGTGAAAATCATTTTACTTTTGAAAGGTTGCATTTAGGATAGTGAAAAGTGAAGATCATTTTTACTTTTGGTAGTACATTTAGAAAGCGAAAGTGAGAGTTAGTGGAAGGCATGTTGTTCGATACATTTTGTTTGATGCATTATTGATTGAAATTCCTTCCCTTGATTAGTCTAGCTTTCATTGAAACATACATTTTTCCTTTTCTCATATAGTTGCATCTTAGGCCTTTAGGTGACATCATTTTGAGCCCAAAATTGAAACATAATTCAAGATAAGCATTAAAGATTACTCAATTAACCTAAGGATCATTTGGAACTTAACACAAACATTTAGAGGTCTAGGATAGAGACGTGTCCCAACGTCGATAAACCTAGCAGCTGTCATTATCTACCAGCATTGTATCCCGGGGGTGAAATCTCGTTCCATGTACAAAATATAGGATTTTTCTCCAATACTCTCAGGTATATCAGAGGTGCTCCACGTATGGAAAGTGTATGGGAACGCTCTCATCGAATGATTATGCATTAGACAACGCTAACACAAATGTGTGCTCCCCGTTTCATCATGTATATATTGGGAGACCCCACTAGGTTGCTATCCTTTAGCCACGGGTAACCTAATCAGCTACAGGTAACCGAACACAACATTCGAGGAGATCAGTCATCGTATGTTAAGTCCTTAGTTTCAGCTAAGGTGTATATAACGGTTCATAGATACTTGGTAAACCCTCTTGCCTAGATTACCCCTTCTTTATTTTGTTTCATTAATTTCTAAAATCAATTAATTGATCACGGAAACACATCCTTCCTCTGGAAATACTCCTTAGTAGATCTTAGGCTAATACCAATGGCAATGATTACCGAGTCTACCAACCAAGGAAACCCCCCTGACGGGAATCCTAGTCCTTTTCCTTATTTTGGAAATTTTGGTGCTCCTTATATGGCAACGTTGTCCCTTCCTATTTTTACCATTGGTTTGTCATTTTGGTTATAGTTTGGCCTCAGTGATTCCGAGTATCCAAACTAATTTTCAACTGAGTTCTCCTCCACCTGAACAACATCAACCTCATGTTGATCCTAAAGTTGACCCCTCGCCTTCTTCGCCTATTTCTTCACCCTGTTCTTCCTCTTCGCCTGGTGAAAGTATGGATTCTATTAACCAGGAATTTAAGAAGAAGAAGAAGCGAAATAAGAAAGGGTGCAACCAAACAACTATTGTTACAGATGAAACTAATGTAGAAAAATCTTCCAATCAACCTTGGAAAGTGAAATTCCCTTGCATGTTATGTACGAGTGACCATCTTCTTAGGAATTGTCCCAGTATGCCCAAGGTCTTAGAAGTGTGGTCCACAGGTTCACATCACCCTTTTTCATCAACCTTTGGAGATCATGCTAGTGATAAACCTTCAACTAGGTGACAATAAATCCCATGGGAAAAAGGGGTAAGTCAAATTTCCCTGTAAGTTGTGTGAAGTTAATCATCCCATTCACCTTTTTCCTCTTATGGATGAAGCTTCCAAAGAGTTGGAAAACCTTACAGCTTCTCAGCCTTGTCTTTCGGGTGGTTCTCGAAAGCTTTCCCTTGATCCTCCACTAGTTGATCAAGTGATTGATTAAAAATCATCTTTGGTCATCCCCACTCTCTGAAAGTGAGTCTCGTGAGTCCGTTCTCGACTAGCCATTGGTTGAAAAAACGATAAACCTAGCTCCACCTTCAGTTAACCATACCTTTCCGGTAGAGAGTGAATCTCATAAGCTCAAGTTCTTCTGGTTTCTTTAGTTTCGAATGAACTGGAGGGAAATCATCCCATTCCTTAGGTGCATGAGAGCAGTTCTCCTGTTCCCACAATGCAAGAGGGAAACTCTCCCATTCCTATGACAACCCCTCCTAGTAGTATATTCACTTGTTTTTATTGGAGTCAACATGCATGATGTCATTTTCTGTCTTATGTGCGTTTCCATATTACAATACAGGATTCTAATATGGCCGTACCTAGAATAGTCATAAACGAGGGTGCATATGTTAGTATTCTATCTTCATCTGCTTGGCAAGCTTTAGGTTCTTCGCAGCTTGTTCCCATCACCCAGAATCTGTTAGCTTTTAACATAGGAACCAGTCAACCATTAGGGATCCTTCCTAAGTTACCTATTACTTTGGGA
This sequence comes from Pinus taeda, assembly GCA_000404065.3. Lineage (NCBI taxonomy): Eukaryota > Viridiplantae > Streptophyta > Pinopsida > Pinales > Pinaceae > Pinus > Pinus taeda. Next base: position 8,758 of record APFE030822444.1, read on the forward strand.
GGAAAGACTGTCTATATGGACGTGATGGTTTTCCAAGGCCCTTTGGATTTTAATCTACTTCTTGGTCATGACTATGTTTATGTCATAGGAGCTCTTATTTCTTCCCTCATTTGAGTGATGTGTTTCCCACATGAAGGAAGAATTATGATCATTGATCACCTTACATTCATTGGTCCCGAATCAACTCCCAATCAACCATCATCCCTAAATGGTTCTTATGTGCAAGCGATATCACCCCTGCCATAGGTTAATAACATGGCCACATTTCCCATCACCACATCTATTGATGATCTAGTAGGTGATGTAGTACGCCATGTATTGGGGGCCTTGGAGCTTGAGTTTTCCATTGGATCCCTTGACATGTATCCCTTCCAGAGTATTATTCACCCATCTGATGGGAACCTCTTGGAAGCCATGGCCTCTTTTGTCCTATGATCAAGTGTTGGGAGCAGAGTTCCATGTCTTGTGTCGAGCTCATTAAAAAACAAAACAAAGGATATGAGGATAGTTTCTTTTACTATGTCAACCTCGTTAAAAAATGAAATAGGTTCCCATGAGCAGAGTTCTTTTACTTGTGTCAAGCTCGTTAAAAAATTAAGCAAGGTGTCATAAGCATGGTTCTTTTCCTGTGTCAAGCTCATCAAAAAATGAAACAAATCCCCTTCCAATTCGAGTCTTTGATTAGATCTCGTAAAATCCCAATCGAGTGTTTCACTTGATCTCGTAAGTGAACCTTCATTCCATCCACCTGTTAGTAACCAATAGTCTACTTAGGTGAACGAAATGAAGCTTGGAGGGCATGTATCTCGAATTGAGTCATTATGCTGGGGGCATGAAAATGCATCTTAAGCATAGTTTATCTTTGTTTCAAGCTTGTGTAAAAATGAAACCATTCCCACTTTACCTCTCGTGATTGCCATCTTTATTAGCTTGTTTTTCTAGATGAGCCTTGGTTTTTTCATTCCATCATCACCATCTCTTGGTCAATCATACACTTTCACTTGGTTGTTTTACCCTTGCCTGAGGAACATCTACAATGAGTGGTGTTATTAGCCAGCCTCTTGACCCTTGCATGTTTTGATCAGTTCCATCATGACGAGAACTAGTTGTTATCCTTTACACCACTCGATCCTCTAGGAGGATTCACCATTAAGCTCTTTTCTGACTCTCAAAACATGAAAATATTATCGAGCACTTGTCTTTTCGAGCTCGTTAAAGGAAATTAATTGACATCCATGCAGTATACGTTTAAACCATTTATGGGTTGAGATGGATTATTGTACGAAAAAGGAATACCTTAGTCGAACATGGCTAAGAGGATCTCTTGGATATCATTTTCTACCTTTTTCGATTCAAGAGATGATTTACAAAAGGGACCTTTGGAGTTTTATTTTTTGCCTCTTTTTTAAACTCTCTAAACATTAAAAAGATGTCAAGTTACCCCTCCATCAGACTTGTAAAACTTAAACAACGTAGGACTTGTCACCATGACAAGACCAAGTTTCTCCTTCCTATGACTCGTTAAATTTACTAGGCTGGATTCATCCAAAGGATGAACTTATATGCCAAGCACATGGTATCATCTTCAAGCTTGTGTAAAAATAAAGAGGTACTCGCTAGCAATAGTGGGGAAAAATTAAAGTGAACATCTCTTAAGGCATCATGTCACTCTTGAACATGACACCTATCTGTTGCTCATGTCAGGTTTGGGTTATCCTCACTTCATCACTGACCTTCCTGAGTTTTGGGAAATCCGTTTTCCTCTCATTTGATTATATTTTGACCATGACCTCTGATCTTATTTTGAGTCAAATGCTGCCAAACTCCGGAGTCGTGTCACTGATATGTTCAAGAGAAGTCCCATCTGCAGTCTTTTACCGCTTATATATTGTCTAGCCTTTATGCAACAATCTTGAATTGCTCCTATTATTTTGAGATATCCTATGTTTCATGTCGATGATATGGGAAACATTATTGTTCTCCTTCGACGGATCACTTCCCGTCAAATTCAGCTTATTATCTAGGAAGTTGATTTAGAAACACCCTTTTAGTATCTTGGATCTTGCACGCCTCAAAATGACAAGTTCTTTGTGTTCGACAACATGCTTACATCATTGGCCTTTGATCGAATGATTCTGTAAGTGTTCAGCTTCAGCTCACCTATTCACACTTGAAGATTGTACTAGTGTAACTTGAGGGCCATCGTCATTATTGGTGGTTTCTCTCGTGCCTGCTAACGATTTACATTATTGACTGGTAATTAGGTGATTTCTACCATGTTCAATGTCAACACATCTATTCACATGGTTAGATTCATACTTTGGATCGGGATAGAGTTGAAGACCCCGGATCTCATATGTAAATATCCAAGCTACAAGGAATTATTGAGTATTCATGATTGTATACATGATCCTTTTCATACGGATCGCTGCAACCATGCCATGGATCCATACATGTGATCCTTTTTAGTCGGATGGTTGTGTCCATGTTGTGGGTCCATACACATGATCCTTTCTAGTCAGATGGATGTGCCCATGTCGTGGATTCATGTTGTTAGATGCCTATTCAAGGATGTATCATTAGGCATATTTGTATCAAAGATGTCAAATATGTATATGTATATGCTTGATTTGTAGGTCTCCTGACGGTGTTTTTCTGGTACTTACCTTGACTTGTAAAGAATTTCACCCATCGCTCCCTGTTATGCCTTCATGCTTTAGGGGGAATCTGTTATACAGTAATTTGTCACACTCCCAGTCTCATATCCTAAGTGTCGCACCTTGTGTCGTCAATGTCGCAAGAGTCACAAAGTGATGAAAGCTGTCAAATGTACTCACCATGAAAGCACATACAAAAACATACCTGAAGAATAGAAGAAAAACTACCCTGAATCAATTCTGGAGAAGTATGACTAAAACCCTAAATTTCAGGACCAACGCTGTTTGCTCCACTTCCATCTGGTGTTGATGGTAGGTTTTTCCAAAATGGAGGAGAAACTTCATGTGCTAGAAACTTCTAGAAATAATGAGCTAGATGTTGTTGGTTGCAAATATGGTTGAGCTCTCCCATTTGGAGCTCTTGATCCTACCTTTAAGGGCCTTCCCCTGAGATGTGGACCTTCCTCCTTCTTTTGTGGATCCATAACTCCCTCTCCCTTCCTATAAATCTAGTCCCTTCCATCCCCAAATGGTTGGTCATTGATTTCTTGCATTCCTATGCTGAGATTATGCTCAAATGTTGCCCATCTAACTAGGAGAGAGAGTGCTTAAGAGTCTTGGCTTGGACTTGGACATCCACGAAAAGGAGGTCTCCAACATCAAGGCAATGGTTGTATGCTTCCATTTTTCATTTATTAATAGATACATTTGATGTTCACTTTGCATAAATGTCTAAATATTTATGCATTTAACTTAATACTCCTTGATCTATTGAGTAGTTTATGTTTGATATATACTATGTATGCTCTTGTATCTTGTATTGTCTTTTGATCTCTCTTGTAGGTACTCCGATGTAAGGAAAAAGCAAAGAGGGAGCCTGGAAGCTCAGAAATCAAAGTCATCATCAAAGGATTGAGCAATTAGCATTAGAGTGAGGCAGGTCTCTCTCTCTCTCTCCGCATTTTTAAACATAAGCTAGGAAATTTTGCATTTGTTTGTTTAGTTTGTTGCTAGACCCACTCATTGGGCTAGATATATCGCCTCTATCTGCAAAGGGGATTTATCTTCACAACACTTGGTGCTTGGTCACTGGTTCAAATCCCTTGGGATGCCCTCGGCCCTCGCACCAAAATTTTAGCCTGTCACTTGGAGGCCATGTGGCAGCCTCACATTGGCCCACGTGGCCTCCCACCATTGGTCCTTCAAAAACATAGTCAACCCACCAAATATAATAAAATAAATTCTGAGCCAATCAAATTCAAATATTTTTTGACCAATTTGGACTGCCCAAGTGGAAACTTTCCACTGGCCCAAAAATGTACGGTCAGCCTGTCAATTTGCAATTTTTTTTACATGTTTGGGAATTCAATCAGAACACGATATCGGGAGCATAAGATATCAGTTTTGAACGATTCAAGATGTGTTGGATTCAGATCGCTGAGATCCATGCATTGGTATAGGTTTTGAGAATTTTTTAACACTTTGAATTTCGAGCACTAAACTGATCCCTTGGATCACTCCTCCCCACTGAAAGCTTTTGGACCTCTAAAAGCTCATTTTCAATCAACAAACAGATGATGGTATAATTCCATCACCCTTCCAATTTCAACCCATTTGGATTTGTTTATTTTTGTCACTTTGAGCTCCTTATGAAAGTATTTCACTTTTGAAGTCTTTGTCTTTTTATCAAAGATAATATCTTGCTGCAATTTTTCAAGATATTCAGAAAAGAAAACTGCCCTTGAAGGAATTTGAACATTCCCTCCTCAATCTTCAATCAAAGAAGACTTATTAAATTTCAAGTTGACTTCACCTTGAACATTGTAGTCATAATGATGCTTAGCATGTCTAGCCTCACACTTGACTTGACTCTTTACTAAATGTGATCGCCATCACCATGCACCATCTCTCTTCAAGGCCAAAACATTATGAAACCTACAAGAAGATATTTTAGAACCAATGTCCTCTTTGTTAAATATATTTTGCGTCTAATTTTTGACCCTTGCATTCTTTAACATTGGCATCTTGTTCATACCAATGTTCAACAATGATGCATTCTGTTGCAATTGCACTTCATATTATTTTCCTCCTTTAGGAGGTAACATGTTAGACTCTTGAAACATCTTATCACATGGATTAGCAACCTCAATGAAATCAGATTTAAAACTTGATTCATATCCTTGAGAGGCTTTATATTCCTCAACATCTTTGTGCTTGAACATTAACAATGCAAAATTATGACTAGCAATAAGAAGCATCTTCATTTGTGCATCATTCATAAGAGATAAACTCATTTTCTTGTTATGTGCTCTAAGAATGTACTCAATCCCATTTTTGAACAAATGATATTTATTCTCACGGTGATGAAAAATAGCTTTCTTATCATATAGATATAGGTTTCCCAAAACAATACCACATATATTAAGCAGAACTACATCAAGTTCTACCTCATCAAGGAAGTTTGTAGTGATGGAAAATCTAAGTATGCATTTCCTTGTCACTTGCAATTTTTCATTCTCACATACCCAACCTAAAGGATAAGGTTTATGATGAGGAATGGTTTCTAAATTCAATTTCTTGACAATATCTTCTAAAATGATGTTTTCTTGTGATCCACTATCAAACAATGTATCTATCTTAGCATGTTTTGAAATATCTCTAATGTGGAAAAGCTCCGTTCTTGTTTTTTCATATTGAGTTTCATTAAGACTATTTGAAGAACTAGTACTTGCAATGTCCATACTTTTCAATCCCATGGTTGTGATCTTTGTTTCATCCATAGAATTAGAACCTAAATATTGTTGTATAGTTGCATCAACCTTTTCTTTCTCCTCGTTGTTAAAATTTTTGGGTCTCATCTCAGGATGAAGCTTCCAACAATGGTTTTCATCATGGCCCTCTTCAGAACAATGTTTACATGTGGGTTTTTCTCCCTCCTTCTTGATGGCTGCATTCTTCTTCCCTTTACCTTTGAACTTCCCCTTTTCTTTTGTCTCCAGAATCAAATGAGTTCTCACTTGTTTCATCCAACACATTCTTCCCTATTGCTTCTAGATGTGTTTCTTGTACACAAACTTCATCTAAATTTGTAGCATTAAACATGAGAATAGTGTGTCTTGAGTAGCTATGTAAACCTCCAATGTATTTGAGTAAAGTGCCTTGAGAGGATAAATCTAGACCCAAAATCAATGCTCTCCTTCTAAAATCTTGGGTATAACTTTGCACACTTTGACCTTCTAATTTCCTAAACATTTTCCAATCCATCATAGCTTTCTGCATGTATGCTAGAGGATAAAGTTGTCCTTTTAATGCAACGAAAAAATCATTCCAAGAGGATAAAACCTTACCATGTTTCTTCATGTCCTCTTGAGTTTTGGACTCTCACCAAATAAGTGTTGCACCTTCCAATCTAAGACAAGCAAGCTAAATTTTGGTCTCATCATCCTTGATTCTTTGTATCCTACAATACACTTCAATCTCACGAACCCAATTATCCAATTTCTAAGCATTTACCTCCCCATTGTGCATAGGCAATTCAAACTTTATATAAAGTTTAAACAAAGGAGTTTTATGATGACCCTTTGGAGAATTTGGAGGTGTTTGTGAAAAGGTATGAAGGTGAAGGTGGTGGTTTGTCACCATTCCGTCCATTCCCTTTTGGAGGCTTGTCTACTTTTCCTCCATATCCTTTTGGAGGTTTTGAGCTCTCTCCATACAACCTTGAATTCCTCTCTTCATAAAGAACCTTTACCATTTCATACATCTCAAAGAAATATTTTCTGAAAGTTCTTTCATCTTCAAACATCCCTTAAGTACCTTCTTCATGTACCATGACTATTGAAGTTTGAGGTGTGTTTGTCCTTCTTGAAACAATTTGAGATCTTGGCTCCACAATTTCTCCTTCTCCTCTTTTAAGCTTCAACCTTGTAAGCATCAGAAAAACACTTGCAAAAAAAATCAAACCTTCACAATAACCTGATGCTCTGATACCAAAATGACTTGTTTATGAAACTTCAAGGTGATATACAAATTGCAAGTGAAATTTTTATGTATTTTGAGTAATGTATCAAGTTACAAAACACATAAACAAATGATTTTTAAACTTAGTTAACTGTCAAAACAGAGACAAAATACCATAATAGAAACACATAACAATAAACATGATAAAGGAGTTCATCCCTATCCTAGGCTACATCTCCTGGTCCAACTTCCAATGCATGGCCTCTTTCATTAAGTGCTCAAGTTTGTGTTTACATGGCTTTACAATGCTCAAAATTCAAACTAATGTGTCCAACGGATCCATAACTATCAAAAACCCCCATCTGGGTACTTTTTGCACCTCATTTGGCCAAAAACTGAGAAAATTATGCTTCTTCCAAGTTTTTCCCAATTTCCACAGCTAACCATCCTCCAATTCAACCCAAACCTGGCTTGAGGGCCCCAAACCTGGAATCGACGCATAAACTTGACCTTTTTTGGACAGTTAAATGTTGATTTAGGGTAGCATTGGATGTGTTATAGCCATGAAAATTGGTGGAGAGGCTAAAGCATGTGAGATCTCTAGTACCCAGAAATGGTTTAGGCATATTCTAAACAGTTTGGGAGATATTAAAATAATTAACATTTTTAATGGAGTCCCTAAGTCTAAACCTAGGGAAAATAAAATATTAATGTGAATTGATATAAAATTGTGTTAGAAGGGTCCAAAAGTCATGGATCAATCTAGAGTTAATCTTAGTCGTTGATTAGGGACTTAATGTCAGCCTTTGAATTGTCAATGAGAAAAGTATAAGAGGAGGCTTGAGGGTCGCTTGGAGAACACACTTAGTTGATCAAGAATTCGATTTTTTGGGACGGGGCTTGCTGAGGAAATCGAAGGAGTGATCAAAGTTGTATCTAAGGGGTAGTGAATACAGAAGTAGAGAGACAGAGAGGGTACCAGGAGCATTAGCGCAAAATCCAGGAGAGAGGGACACAGAGCTAGCTAGAGGCCATGCAGAGCTAGTGAGGACCCACGCAGAGGCAGCCAGGAGCTGCACAGTGCCACACAGAGCTAGCGTGAGCGACACAGGGGATCTAGAGGCTGACACAGTGCCTCCAGAGGTTGATGCAGGGCGAGTTAGGGTGACACTGGGCTAGAGAGGCTGACGTAGTCCTAGAGGCAGATGCTGGAGAATTCGTGGGATAGATTGGAGCTGAGAGTTGTGGGATTGTTCATCCGGGGTTTTAGCCAGAATATATGTATCTGACTAAGAGGTACTACTGCCAAGATCATTCTCTATTGGGTGAGCCAGTTTGGCACCCAGATTGTATTCTGAAACTGATTAATAATAAAACCCTCAAATAGCTACATTGGTTTTCCCGCATTGGGTTTTTTCGGGAACATTGGTCAAAAAACAATGGTGTCACTTGTGTGCTTGTTTTTCCTTCAGTTTATGATCTGTAATGTGTTGAGAATGTACTTGTATTTATTTTTAGTATTTACATTATAAATAACTTGTTAATTAAACAGAACAAGTAGGTAGAAATAAATCAGAAAGTACATGAAGGATTTCTAACAATTAGACTTAGAAATTCCAACATGGTATCATAGCTTGGTTGCAGATCATAGGAGAACTGAGGGCATCAATTGAGCAGAGCAGCAACAATATAAATAGTTGTCCCAAGTGACAAAAGTTGTTCCTAGTGGAAAATCAACAAGGAAAGGGTGACGCAGTGCTTGTGTCATCAAGTTTGATCGAGGAGAAGGATCAATGCAGTGGCAGAAAGGAGCAGACTTGACCTACGCAATGCCCGGTCATCTTTCTCAGTTAGGAAGGATTGATGCCCGTGGCCAGGAGGTACGGATTCTGTTGGTGCTGGGATTATGCAGAGTCTAGAGGCTCTAACCTTCAGTTTGTTGGGGCATAAGATGTTGTGGATAAGTTGCGGAGTGAAGTTGGTGGGGTACTGTGGTCAGAACAGTACCTTACAGAGCAAGACGAAGGAGGAGGGAGTTTCTGCTGAGGATTTCTAGCCAATAAATCTGGATTAGTGGTGCAGCTGCACTAATGATTCGAGTGGGGGCATCTCGACATTGGCAGAGTGGTTTCTAGGAGGGAAATTGAGGCTCAGAGGGAGTCACACCGAGAACTTCTAGAAGGGAAATAGAGAGTCTCGAAAGAGTCGAAAGAGGAGCAGCAAAATGGCAGTGAACGGGGTAAGAGACCAGGATAGACTGGACAGAGCCTCAAACTTCGTAATATGAAAGGCCAGAATCTTATCCGTTATAGACAGGAATCATCTCAAACACTTCTGAAGACGATAGCAATCCTAGTTGACCCGATTGAGAACGACAAGTACGAGGAGGCAATGGCGAGGGCCAAGAGCATCATCCTTGATAGGGTCAAGGACCATGTAGTACCACATATTTCCGAAAAGGAAATGACAATTGCAATGTGGGAGGCCCTGACAAAATTGTATCAGCATACTTCCATGCAGAGGAAGATGCTACTAGAAAATCAATTGCGGTCATACCAGATGCAGAAGGGAGAACAAATTGACACATTCTTCAGTTGATTGAAGGAGATTCAGGATCAACTAACTTCCATAGGGGCCACACCGGATCACAAATTGATGGTATGGACAACCCTGAACACAGTCTCAGAAGATTGGGAGGTGTTTTCCCAGAGCATACTGGGTAGGTCGACCCTTCCAGATTGGGAGGAACTGTGGGCTTCTCTTCGCCAAGAAGAGATCAGAAGGCTGACCAAGGCAGGAAACAGTGAAAAGGGGGTCATAATCAAGAAGGAGGAAGAGGAGGATGATGCCCGAGCATTTGAGGGAAAGCAGGAGAAACAGAAGAAGAATGACCTCTCCAAGGTCAAATGCTTCCATTTTGGGGAACTGGGTCACTATGCGAGCCAGCGTCCCAGGAAGAAGAGCAAGGGAGAGGCTTCTGAGACTAAGGCCGTGCCAGCAAGGGCAGAGAAGGAAGTGGAAACCGATGATGATTGTGCCACGAGTGCTCACACACCACTTGAGAGGAAGTGGGGAGACATCGAGCTGTAGTCAGATGGACTACAAGCGATGAGGGGAAGGATCCTCGAGGTACCCAGCCTCTTAGATTATACCTTGCTATTGGAGCCTTGAAGAGGAGTAGCAGTGTTGGTAGATGTTAGTAGAGACAGATGTAGATGGAGCAACAGAGGGAGCTATAGTGTAGGATTTCCAGGACAACATGAGGTAGTAGTGCGAGATGCATGGAGTTGTCACAGCAGCACAGAGGTTAGAGAAGGGGAACTTGTCAGCAACAAGGGACTTTTCAGCATCATGGGTGTCTCTATCCTGATAGAGATGTCAGAGTTTGGGAGATCAGTTACTTACTTCTCAGTAATTGAGTTGCAGTGCAACAGTTAGCAGTGGTAGTGCTATGGGTAGCACGATGTAGCATAATGAGAGCGGCTACTGTACAAATGCAGCAGTGGCAGTGGCAGGGCCATGGGTAGTAGTACATGATGCAATAGTACAGAGGATGTTGGGTAGCAACCCTAGCATCAACACCAGGACCGATGTCAGATAATCAGGGTGATGCTAAGTGAAGAGTATTACTATAGCACAGTCCTTGCTAAGAGGGAATTTTGATTTAGGGTAGCATCAGATGTGCTCTAGACACAAAAATTGGTGGAGAGGCTAAAGCACATGATATCTCCAATACCCAGAAATAGTTTAGGTAGATTCTAAGAAATTTGGGAGATATTAAAATAATTAATATTTTTAATGGAGTCCTTAAGTCTAATTTATGGAAAATGAAATATTAATGTGCATTAATATAAAACTGTGTTAGAAGGGTCCAAAATTCATGGATCAAGCCAGAGTTAATCTTAGCCGTTGATTAAGTAGTTAATCTTGGTCGTTGAATTGTCAACAAGAAAAGTATAAGAGGAGGCTTGAGGGTCACTTGGAGAACACACCAAGTTGATCAAGAGTTCGATTTTTTGGGGCGTGGCTTGTTGATGAAATCGAAGGAGTGATCAGAGTTGCAGCTGAGGGGAAGTGAATACAAAAGTAGAGAGGCAGAGAGGGTACCAGGAGCATCAACACAGAATCCGGGAGAGAGGGAGGCAAAGCCAGCTGGAGGCCACACAAAGCTAGTTAGGACCCACACAGAGGCAACCAGGAGTTGTGCAGTGCTGGAGATAGCCAACGTGAGTGATGTAGAGGCTTTAGAGGCTGACACAGTGCCTCCAGAGGCTGACACAAGGCAAGTTAGGGTGACCCTGGGCCAGAGAGGCTAACACAATCCCTAGAGGCAGACACTGGAGAATTCGTGGGGCAAATTGGAGATGAGAGTTGTGGGATTGTTCATCCAGGGTTTTAGCTGGAATATCTGTCTTCGACTGAGAGGTACTACTTCCAAGATCATTCTCTATTGGGTGAGCCGGTTTTCCACCCAGATTGCATTCTGAAACTGCTTAATAATAAAACTCTCATATAGCTGCAATGGTTTTCCCGCATTGGGTTTTTCTGGGAACATTGGTCCAAAGACAAGGATGTCACTTGTGTGCTTGTTTTTCCTTCAGTTGATGATCTGTAATGTGTTGAGCATGTACTTGTATTTATTTTCAGTATTTACATGGTAAATAACTTGTTAATTAAACAGAACAAGTAGGCAGAAATAAATCAAAAAGTACATGAAGGATTTATAACAGTTAGACTTAGAAATTCCAACATTAAACTGTCCATTAACCTCCATTTTCTGAAAATGTGGTTGCATGGGGGCCACGTGCCCAGAGGCTGGGGATAGCTGTCTTCCCTTATCGGCCGGGCCCCCAACACCTAACGCTTGTTCATGTTATGGTGCATAACACCATGTCAAGTACTAAAAAAATCGCGCTCCAAAAGTCAAAGACTGAGGTCATATTATGGGCCATAGGCCTTGGGGATGGCCCCTCGCTGCAAACACTTAGGGGTTGGCCCCCTCCACTCCCACTTGTGGTTATGTGAAGGGTCTTGTGACCCGAAGCTGGTCCCCATCCATTCTCCACCCACGGTTGCATTTTGGGTTACAAATGACGGGGCTAGGGATAAGCCCTACCCCATGGTCCCGCCCCTTGGTTTTAAGGGTGTGGGTACTAGGGCGCCTCGACCCTTAACTTCGATTTGAAATGCACTCCAATTTAATTAGAATTCAAAACTTCATATGGTTAAGAAACAATGTAATGGCACATTAGTAGATGGTTGTTGTTGCTTGGTGCTCGGTTGCTGGTTCAAATCCTATTGGGTGCTCTCAACCCTTGCACCAAAATTTTAGCTTGTCACATGGAGGCCATGTGGTAGCCTCACATTGGCCCACGTGGCCTACCACCATTGGTCTTTACAAAACACAATCAACCCACCAAACATAATAAAATAAAATTCTTAGCTAATCAAATTTGAATATTTTTTGACTAATCTGGAGTGGCCAAGTGGCAGCCTGCCACTGGCCCAAAAATGTACAATCAACCTGTTAATATGTAATTTTTTTTACTTGTTTGGGAATTTGATCAGAACATGATATCAGGAGCATATGATATCGGTTTTGAATGATTCATGTTGCGTTGGATTCAAATCACCGAGATCTATGCACTTGTATTAGTTTCGAGCATTTTTGAACACTTTGAATTTTGAGCACTAAATTGATCCCTTGGATCAAAAAGCATACATTTTAGCTAGATTATTGGAGGCTTTCCCAACATTCCAAGAGTAGTCTAATTCAATTTGTCCATTAGGGCCAAAAAGTACCCCTCCCCCCGCACCTACCACCCCCAATTTTTTCTTGGAAGCCCCATCAAAGCATAGGTTATAAGAGTTCTAAGAGCAAATCCAGGTCTGAAATTTCTACTTCATAAAACATAGTTTCCATATTTATTTTTGGCCTGTAGGAGGGATGGTTGTTTGTTGTAAGTTAAAATGATACAACCATTGATCTTCGTACTTATCTAGAAGTTGTAGTCGATAATTTTTTAAATTTCCAATTTTCATATTTTTGTTAATAAGGCCTTTGCTCTTTCATCTACCACTTTCGGTAGTGACATATAATCTTGAAAATCTACTACTTTTCTTGCCAACCAACTCTTTCAGTAGGAACATTTAAGGAAAGCCATACATATTATTTAGAGGAGATGTTTTCCTTTGAATGATTCTCTGCAGAGCTTGTTCCATGACTCAAACAACCAACATTTTGTTTCTGGCCACTTCACTACAACAAAACCCTGTGGTTAGCGTCCCTTTTTTCTTCCTTTTTTGCATCTAGAGCCCATTTTTGGTGTTATTTGTGTCCATTTATCAAATATGGTGCAAAAATTGATGCAAAATTTGCACTGAGTTTTTCACCAAGTTTTGCACCAGGTATTGTAATAGGTTCTGCATCAGGTTTTACATTAGGTTTTATGCCAAGTTTTGTGCCATCCTTTGCACCATGTTTTGCATCAATTTTGGCACCTAATTTTGTTTCACCAACTTTTGTATCATTTATTGCATCCAATTTTTGCGCCTACACTTACATGAACTTTTCAATCATCTCTTACATCCTCTTTTGCATCCATTTTTACATCATTTTTTGCATCCCCTTTGTGTCAATATTTTCATAAGGTTTTGTGTCTCATATTGCATCTACTTTTGCATCAAATTTTGTTGCATCAACTTTTGCATCATATTTTTCATCCATTGTTACACCCATGTTTATGTCCACTTTTGCATCCCTTTTTGCATCTTACTTTCCATCTTCATTTGCTTCTTTTTTTGCATCTATCATTACATCCACTTTTGTTGTGACACTATTTGTACCATGTTTTGTACTTACTGTTGTACCCATGTTTGCTTCCAATTTTGCATCCATCTTCGCATCCACTTTTTCATCAAAATATTGCATCTATTTTTGCATCCACTTTTGTGTTGGGTTTTGCATCTCATTTTATGTCTTCTTTTGCATCTACTTCCATTGCATCCATATTTTTCATTCAATTATGTTTCTGCTATTGCACCCATGTTTGCATCCACTCTTGCATCCCTTATTGCATCTTGTCTTGCATCCAAGTTTGCATCTTTTTTGTTTTTTTTATTACATCCACTTTCACATCCACTTTTGTTGTGCCATATCTTGTGCCTATCATTGAAGCCCACATTTTATTCCAATTTTGCATCCACATTTGCATCCTCTTTTGTGTCCAAGTTTGCATCAAATAATTTTGATGTTTTTTGCATCTACTTTTACATCCACTTCTGATGCGTTCAATTTTGAATCTAATTTTGTGTCCACTATTGCACCCATGTTTGTTCCATGTTTACATCCATTTTTTAATCCAATTTTGCCTCCTTTTTGCATCCAAGTTTGTGTCTTTTTTTTTTCATTCATTGTTGTATCCACATTTATTTCACAACAATTCATGCTAAGTTTTATGCCTACTATTACACCCATGTTTTCTTCCACTTTTTCATCCATGTTTGCATCCTATTTTGTGTCCAATTTTGCATCAACTATTGCATCTACTTTTTCATCCACTTTTGTGTCAATTTTTCTGTCTTGGTTTGCATTTACTTATGTTGTGTCCACTCTTCATCCAATTTCACGTCTATTGTTGCCCCCATTTTTTTTTTACTTTTGCATCCATTTTCCAACACTCATATATTTTTTGCATTGATGATATTTCTTATGACATTAACAATTATGAACAACTGATGACAATGTCAATAATTATGACGATGATGATAATGAAGATGATGACGATGAAATGAATTGTGATTATTATGATAATCAAAATGATGATAA
>APFE030822445.1:0-12421 GCA_000404065.3 Pinus taeda
TTGGTGGTACCTCTCGCGTCTGTTAACAGTTTTCATCATTGGCTGGTAATCAGACGATGTTCATGCATGTTCGACTTCAGCTCACATTTTCACATGCTTGAACTTGTACTTATGTTCAGGTTGAGGTGGAGCGCAAGACCCTGGATTGTGTCTGTTGTAATCCAGGCGTGATTTTGATATATGACTCTTTCACTGGATGGTTGCGACCATACCTGAGTCTATTCATTGATCCTAACCAGATGGTTGCGTCCATACTACGGATCTTGATCATCATGTACTCTTTATGGATGGCTGTGACCATGCCACATATATCATGTATTTGAACTATCATACTGTATCTCTCAATGCAGATTCTCGGCGGTAGCTATATATTTTCTTGTAAAGCACTTCACCTCTCTCTCTCTCTCGAGGCTCATGCTTTAGGGGGCATCTGTTACGCAGTAATTTGTCACTGTTGGTAACCGTCCCTGTTACCCTTGCTTTCGCACATTGGAGGACACATTTATGGACCTGTGACCAGTGACACAACTTAAAAACACTTGCATTGGATTCTCCTGAGTATGAACTTCAAACTCCCTGAAGACACCTTTTGCAGATTAGCCCTAAAAAGTGCTCTTTTTCCATTAGCGCGGGTCTACAGTGTCTTACCCGCGCCAATGACTCAGTTCCTCAAAAGAGGGCACGTCCATGGACGCTCTGTCATAGAGAAAAGCCCGCGCCACCTAAATTTGGTCATGATTTTTAGCCAGCACGCACTCATATGTTTTTTCCTCTTTGTTCATGGAGTTCTCTAAGGGAAAAATCTCATGAAAGTGGTCGAGTGTCATCCTTTTATCCATGACAACCAAGTTCAGTGGCTATTTAGGGATAATGCTAAATCTTCAGTAGGTGTCCTGATACAATGCATACTCCTTCCTCCTCCGTCTATAAATGACTGTCACTTTGCATTAAACCAACTAGTTTTTACTAGAGCTATTGTGAGTGCTGAGATTATGCTGGAGTGATAGTGAGAATTGAGAACTATAGAGGGGTTATGCTGCCAAAATATTGAGAGAGAAGAGGTCACTTTGCAAGGCATATTTAGCTGCTTGCCTAGTCAGAGGAGGTTCAACGTCAGAACCCTTTGGTTGTAATCTTTCTCTGTTTTTACTGTTTAATGAACGACTATCATTATGGTTCCACTCATGTGTCTTTCAATGGTATTTGAGTTATATCTTTCTTGACCGATATATAATTGCATATACTGGATTTTACGCTTGTGTTTGTATCATTCTTTGCGTGTGCAGGTATCCGTTCATGAGGAGAGTGAGGATTGTGACCAGCCAAAGCAAAGGAGCGGGAGCGGCGTTTCTTCTACAACTACTAGCATTGGATTCCAGGTAGATCATCATGATCGATCTCTGATTTATGCAATTAGGAACCTGCGTGTAGCGTGGTGTGATTGTTGCTAGACCCGTGTTGGGCTAGTGGGATCGCCTCTGTCCGCAGAGGGGATTTACCAGTTCAACACCGATCACATTTTTGCTACGTGGCGGCCCCACGTTATATCGAGTGCTCTCAAAAAATACCACCCTACACTCAAAAATGATGTGATAAGCCATAATACCACCTCCCCACGTAGGATGAAACTACATACTTTTCACACGTTAATTTTGTGCCCAAAATTAACCGTTGTTCGTTAAAAACCAAAAATCCACCCTTTCTAGCCTTTTACTGTTATTCTCTTATAAAACACCTCTGCTCACCAATTCTGAAGCCCATAAACCTTGTGCAACTGTTTTAACCAACTTTACGACCAAAAGACTCTGCATACTCCAATTTGAAGTAGCAAAAAGACAATTGAAGCCTCAAAAAGCCTCTCTTGCTCCCACAGAACCCTGACTACACACCAAATCTTTGTTTTCCAGGTATTCCTAAAAGTACTAAAAAGGCCCTGTAGTTAAGCTCCGCAAAATGTTTATAAACAGTTAATTACTTGAACTAATTTAAAAACCTTGCCAAACTAAAGAAACCCACTGTGCATCCAAAGCGATGCAAAGCCCATTCCTGCAAACTCTATTCACCTTTTGCATTGTTCTAGAAGTCCTGAGCTTACTCCTTAAGCTAGATAGTAATTAATTCAATAGAATAAACCAAATTATGGCTTCCCAAAGCATTCTAAATGAAAAGCCCCTGCAAACCCCTCACCTAGATATTGACCACCTCCCATTAGCTGACAAAGATTTCCAAATCAAAGACACAATTTCCCTTAACCATTTATTGGAACTCCACTACTGGAGTAAAGACAAATTCCTCAACCACAGTGATGATATTTAGTTATGGGAATCAAATTTGCCCAAATACTTGTTCTCGCATGTATACTAGTTCCCTGAAATCATCCACCTATGCCAACTCTGTTATATCTGAAGCCAAAGAACCATAGTCTCTCCTAACCAGCCAATTTTATTTACAATCACTGTAGAGTCAATAAACCAAATGTTGCAGATCCAACCAAAGCCAAATGAAACCCCATTTTCTGTTGAAAAACTACTTGAGTTGTACCTAAAGCTAGACCTTCCAAAAAGATCCCAAATTTTCTAGACTTTCATCTTAGAAGAGGCTCATATCCCTACAGACAGTCCTCCATACTCTGCCACCATTTTCTCTGAGAAGGCAAGACAGATTGTAACCATGTTGTCTTGTATTCTAGGATATACAACTAATGAGCATGTAGATGAGCCTATACTTCCTTTCCTCTCTATTTTTTTTAACCAAGCAAGCCTCCAGCTACAGTTTTCAATTTTTCCTAGTTCTTAGCAGACAAAATCCATGATCAATTGATTAGATTTCCAAATGAAAGAGTATTCAAATAATCTTCAGTACTGTTCCATATGTTCTTATATTTCCAGTCAGACAAGTTTCTAATCAACATCCAAAAGATGGACACTAAGGGCCATCCTAGATCTATCATCTTTTGGACACCCTTAATCCAAAAATATTCCACTATTTGTAGCTACAAGGAGTTCATTGACTCCTTTGTTCATCTAGTTGTTAATATGCTAAGCAGTAGCAATCAACCCAGGATCAGTGATGAGATAAAGAGATTTTTACAGTTGTCCAAGAATAGTAGAATATGAGACTGGTATTTATACCAGGACCGAACTGAAATTAGGGTGTATGGATGCCATCTCACTCCCTATAAGCTGCCAAAATATCTCCCCATGAGGATATTTGCATAAGAGTATATTAGGAAGATTATAAATTCAGATGATGTAGAATTTCATTTAACTAGGAAGAAAACACAGTTCAAAATCAAAAACTAGCTTGGTCCTTTTATCTGTAATAACAGGGAGGCTGGAGAAGAAGCAGAAAAACATTTATAGGAAATCAAGTTCAATAGCAATTTCAAATGGTGGTATGACCCTTTAGGTGTCATTAACAAACTAATACTCAAATTTAAATTGAACCCTTTCATATATGAGTCCAGGCCACACATTCAAAAATATGCCAACGAGTGAGAGTGCTTGGAAAACACCTTAATGGATTTGGAGAAGTAGATGGATACTAGTTCCATTCTGCATACTCCAGCCCTGCAGCACAGAAATGAAAAAAGGTACGGGCAAGAAGGTTCTTGCTCCAGCAAGGACACAATAGATGACAGATTTAAATCATGTACAGGAAAAAGCCCAAGCTAAATCTTGTAAATGAGCAAGAAGAGATAGTTGAGACAATTGAGACACTTCAAATCATTGATACAGGTATAATGCTTAGCGAGAACACAACTCCAGTAATTTTAGAGGAAACTCATCAGCCTTCCACCTATAATACTCAGAGTATTCATAAACAGCTTAGTATTGAAGTCTCTTCATACAGCAAACCAGTGGATAAAGACAAAGATATAAAAGAGAAGTATAAAGAAATCAAGTTGAGAAATGAGGAATTGAAAGCTGAAACCTATGCCCAATATTTCAAACAGACTCCTAGGAATCAAAATAAGTTACTTTCAGCTTTTGACATTAAGATAGGAAAAATGTAGATGACCTTTTTGCAGCCAATAGTATAGTAGCCAAAGTCACTAGCAGATTACAACAAAATAGAAATTGAAGTTTTGGCCAACAATGTTCATCCAATAGATCAGATTGAATTTCATAAGTAAGCAGGAGAAATGATATACTCAATAATGACCAACAAGGCTATCAGTGTACAAAAACATCAAAATTCTCTAGACAGTATCACAACATAGTTTAAGCTAGAGAAACCATCCTCACAAGAAAAGGATAATAGAATCAAGTCACTAGAATACTTGGTTATTGAGATTGCCTATAATCCAAATGACATAAAGGTAGCGGAAAATCTCATTAAAAAGAAGAATGAAGACATTGCTACATTGAAGAAGCAACTGAAATTGCCTCCTTTTGAACATCCACAGACAAAGGAAGTTCTAGAGAGCCAAAGCCAAAAAGATGAGGTGATGGACCTCATTCTCTAGTTAAATGCTCAATTAAAAGAAATGGATAATGAAATGGATAAGTTATTACAAGAGAAATAGGCTGGCATTGAAACAGCTACTGCCATTGCTATTCCTACAGCTACTACAACAGTTCCTTCTACTTTGGCAGCCTCACTAGCCATAGCAGCTTCAGTAGCTACAACACTTCCAACTGCATCAGCAACTACATCAACAACAACAATAGCTCATAGTAATGATGAAGCAAGTAAACTAGTCAAATCCATGGAAGATATGTCCATTCAGATAAATGAGATAAATAGGCTTAAAGAAAAAATAAAAAGTCTAGAGGATGAAAAGAAACTGGCTCAAATCATGCATAAGAATGAAGCTCAGAAGTCAAACAGATTGAATGAAAGGATTCAGAAGTTGGAGAAAGAATTAACACTAGAAGAGCCACTAGCCCAAGTAAAACAAATTTTATGGGCCAATATCATTAACTCAGTCAACGATATTTGGCCATCTATATAGGTGATATTTGAGCAAAATGATTTGGTCAAAGAGGTTGGTGAGGCAATTCAAAGGATTAGAGCTAAACTTGGAAATATGCCAGAAGAAGCCTCAAGAATAATCCAGTTCCTTAACTCAAAGAACAAGTATGAATTGCATGAACTTGGAATAGCTGACAGGACTGGGACAATACTAGAGGTGAAGAAGATAATCACCAAGAGGAACCTGATAATACAACTTGAGGAGAAGTGCCAAACAATGGAGCTAGTAATAACTAGGTTTATGGTGAAATTTGATGCGTTGAGGCAAAAATGTCTACCTAATCCATTGGTGATTAATGACACGTTAATGCCACATGAAGACTATGATAAGGAAATCAAAGAAGTGGCAAAGGAACAAGCGAGCAATTCCTCTATGAAATGGATGCCTACAGGAAAAGTCCTTTACTAGACTTTTGAGAACCTCTTTTACCTCCAGCATAAGGTAGAACATATTTTTGTAAACAAACCCAATTTTTCAAAATACACAGAAACTAATGAAGTCTACAGAAGGATGGTAAATATTAAATTACCAAATGCAAAGACTTGGGAAAATTTGAATGATTTATTGTAAAAGTACAAGGTAATCAATGAATACATAGCAGTGAAGGTAAAATAGCAGATCAACTAAGTCAAAGAGTATCAGATGAAAAATAGAGTTTAAAAATGAAAAAATATCAGTCAAAGGTAGAGTAAAAGGACAAGAAACATAGAGCAACAACAAAAGAGAGAAAGCAACAAAATATCAAAACAACATACAATAAATGAAGGACAACTTGCATCAGTTACATATCTATCTCTATCTTCTTGGATGAAGATATTTCTTTTTCCTTGAATAATTCCTAAAATAGTTTAGGATTTTTTGTAACAGTTTTTTGTATAAATACTTCATAATTCGAAGTATAAAGGTGTGGATTGTTGAACATTTCTATAGTTATTATTGGTCTAAAAACCTGAGGGTTTATTGTAACATTTTGAAGTCAGCAGACTGGACTAAGCAATAAAGGCATTGCATTATAGGATTCATGTGTTGGGGAACTTCAGTGAAGTATCTTTCATTTGTTAAATTGTTATTTTCTTAAGTATTTCACATACATACATGTTTTCCAATTTGAATGAAATAACTGGAATGTTACTACAGAATTTAAGTACACTCTGCCTTGAACAATTATTCATTTTTATGTTTCCTTATGATATCCAGAGTAGGGAATTCTTTATTGCTCCGTAACTTCAATTGACCTCTTTCATTTCCCTCATTATTGGATTTAGGAATCCTTAATTGCTCCTTGACCCTGATTGAAAAAGCATTTCACCATGCAGCCTAAAAGATCTAAATTTACTCAGCTACCTTGCCCTTTGAACATTATCTTTAGAACTTAATTTAGTCTGGTTCTCTTGACATTTGAACTCCATGGCCCAATGGTAAAAAATACACTTACCTATCCATCTAAATCAGTGATTCCACCACCAAATCAAATCAAAAGCCAACCAAGCTTAAATAACTAGCCTAAAACCAATTAATCCAACAAAGTTAAGTCATTAAGAGAGAACCCACTCTAAGCATTAGGAAGGCTAGATCGTGATCTCAAAAGTAGGTTTGTGGTTACCTCTATTATTTCTTTAAACACAACATGACAACCTTAGGGAAATTTTAGAGCCATAACAATTACTATATTGTATTAAGTATTATTTTATTCTTTTTTAATATAATTCACTTAGCAATATCTCTTTCAATGAATTACAAATCTACTAAAAAAAACCCTTAAATCAAATAAAATTCTCTTGTTCTTATAATATAATATCATGAAAATATTTTTTATGATTTAACCTTTAACACATTAAATAGATTAATAGAGTACTCAATGAATTCTTATATATATATTATCATATGATATAATATATAGATATATATATATAAAATTTATTATAAGATTATATTGTTTTAATAATTATAAATTTTGAAATTCTCTCCTAGTTTAAGATAATAAATATATTATGGATATCTCAAATATAAACTAAATCAAAATATAGCTACCATATATTATGATATTATAAATATATTATTTCAAAATAAACACTATGTAAAAAATTATCTACCTCATAAAATTACAATATTATTATATATATAAATTATATTTTGATAATTTATAGGATATTATATTTTTATTTAAATATAACTCACATTTATATAATATAATTTTTATTATAAATCATATTACACAATAAACACCTATGTATATAGATTCGCAGTGTTTCAGATTTAACCTCAGTATTTAGTATAGCCCGCGATAGTTGACTTTACTTAATGTACTTCCGTCCTATTCTGCTATAGCAGCAGTAGATTTGGACTCGTGCACCATATCTCTATTTATACTTTAACCTCCACTCGTTCTCTGCACCATCTCATCTCATTCCTGCTTTGCTTTTCTTTCTGGAATCAATGGCTTCGATATTAGTTTTGGGTATTGGCATTTTCACTCTGTTCCTACTATCTCCGGTAACAGCCCGACCAGGTAAAATACCACTCAATTACATATTACACAGCAAAGTTGAAAAGCTTGCTGGCTTACTACAATAGTGTTGCTATCATCTTAATGTTCTCTTAGCCGATGTCTAACTCTTCACTATTTTAATATCCTCTTAGCCGATGTTTAACTCTTCACTATTTTATGTTATAGAATATGCGGAGGGTTCATAACATAATCGAATATGTGGTTTTAGTAAATCTAATCTAAAAGTAAAAATATCAAAACAAAATTCAATTATGTTGTAAAAAATTAGCTTAATAGTTTATTACTAATTGTAAAACTGTTTGATGTGTACGGCACATACAGATTGTCCCCCCGAGGATGCAGATGGTGCTGCGGACTGCTGCATTACCGGCCCCAGTGGAGAGTGCATCACAAAGTGATGCCCTGAGGAGGCAGATGGTGCAGCCGAGGGGCATGTTGGTGCATCAGACGGTGGTCACCGCTAGATAGAATAATTGTGCTAGGTTTCGGTGCAGACTTGGATCTATATAAGGTACTCCATTACTGTTTAGGTTTGTTTGCGAGCTAATAAGAAGTGCAATAACATTCTTTATTTTATAGTATAAAGTACTCCATTACTGTTTAGGTTCATTATTTTACAGTATCAAGTACTCCATTACTGTTTAGGTTTGATTGGGAGCTAATAACAAGTGCAATAGCATTCATTATGTTATGTGTTAGGCCATTTTGATGATTGATCTGTTAAATGTATGGATATTTTAATGATTGATTTTATTAAATGTAAATATTTATTTGTGTTTTTATAATAGGATTTGGTCACTTTGTTGACTGGTATATTAACGGTTTTAATGTTTATTTGTGTTTTTTAAATATTTTTGAATATATAGCTTTTTATGTAGATTCATAAGTCTTGGAAATGTGAAGTGAGATTAAACAATGGTATAAATTCTCATTATAAAGGAAGACATGTATAATTCATAGTTTTTCATTGTTTTAGAATTCAGTGTAGATTTATTTTAACTTTGGATTTATAGAGCATTTACAGTTCAAATCTATTGAAAGTGCAAAGTTTTTCTAGAAAGCAAATTTTGAATAATATTTGATTCATTTAGAAAAATGATAAATCCTAAGATTATAGGAATTTATAATGGTTTTTTAAAGATTTGATCTATTTCAATATTTGA
Organism: Pinus taeda; assembly: GCA_000404065.3. Classification (NCBI taxonomy): domain Eukaryota; kingdom Viridiplantae; phylum Streptophyta; class Pinopsida; order Pinales; family Pinaceae; genus Pinus; species Pinus taeda. The sequence continues at coordinate 8,651 of APFE030822445.1, forward strand.
TCAATAGAGATTAAGATGGATATATACTAGTTCTTTATACTCAACATTGATTTGGCAATATATATATATATATATATATGCAATTCAATGTGACTATAAAAAAAACTAAGCATCTTTTTGGTTTTAAGCAATTTTGTTTTTTTTTTTTACAATGAAATATTTTATTGAATATAACTATTGAATTATTTTATACAAAGACACATTATCCACACTAAATTTTTTTATTTCAATACATTATACATAATAAATATAACATATAGTTGTCATTAAACAAATGTTTTTATATATATATTTTTTTTATATTGTTAAATAATATTTGAAATATACAGTTCAGTGGTAATAGAAATAAATATAATATATAATATATTATATATATTTGGAATATTTGCCTAAATTTTTTTATTTCAACTTAATGTGGATTACCATTTTTTGATTTTTTTAATTTTTTTAATTGACGAAATGAAATAAGATGATCATATGTTGAGTATTAATGTTTATAAGGGTTGTAATGTGTTACAGAGTTTGATAGGTTGCATTGACTTTTAATAAATTTATAAAAATATATTCATGCCAAGTGATGTTTGAGAACCAATTCCTAGGGATTTGAGATTATTCCAATTAGAATAAGTTGCTCCATCATAAGTTCTTCATTATTATTTATAACATTCATTTATATATAACCAAATTTTATTTAGTGAAATAGTACATTACTTTTAATAAATTTAAAAGATTAGATCTGTGCCAAGTGCCTCATGACCCACCAATTTCATAGGGATATGAGATTATTCCAAGTACAGTAATTTCCTCCATGATAAATTTATTATTACTATTTATAACATTCACTTATATATAAAAGAAAATTTTATTTAGCAAAATGGCTCATTTTACAATAAGATGTGGAATTCCTTTTCTTTTTCAACTTAATGTTTACACATAACCTTTTTATACATGATGAATAAGATAAATGTGTGCATTGGTCACACATTCTTAGAATGTTGCAAAAGTTTTTTTTGTTATATTTATGAAGCGATTCAGCTATATCAACCACATTAATATTTTTAATGTGGTTATACTACTTTACTTAATGTTCATATCAAGTTTTGTTATTATTATTTTTGAAATGCAACAAAATAAATTATTCTTCTACAACATGCTAAGGATTAGGAGGCAATATAATTTCTTGTACTTTATAGATATATAATTGATATAAGATTATTATAATAAAGATTAAATTGAATTTTTTTTAAATATAAAAACTAAGAATTTTATCTTATAATGAAAGTTAAAATGTAAAAAAAAAAATACACTCAATTACTTTATCTTTTTATATAAAGTTTATATAACATTGAAACATTTTAATTAGGGTTATTGATTATTATTTTTATTCGTATAATTTTTTTGAATTACTATTTTTAAACTCTATTTAGCATGGATTGAATTACACATGGTGTAAAATATAAATGATTATCATTTCAGATTGTCTATGTCAACTCCATATTTAGTGGAGGAATTACACATCTCCTAAAGGAGGCAATTATAGAGGAAATTAGAGATGTTTCACTATAAATTGCTTTATCTATCTATATATAAATATAATGTAGAATTAAGGTGTACATTGAAGTTCCTTGTTCCTTGGATGGGGTGTTTGTCAAAGAATAGGTGCATGCATTAATGGAGGGACATGGCATTATGTGTTGTAGATAGCATGCAAACACTTTCATTTGAGGCTACTTGTTTAAATGATTATTTTAGGTGGAGATGAAGCTCATAGATGAAGATTCATGGTTGTTGAATGTGGATCGTTATTACTAAAAGGCCCTATCCTTGTTGGATAGGGAATGAATGAATGCAATCTCATATTTCAAATAAGAGAAGTTTTGTGTTATGGTTTAAGTTGACACATAAGATATTATATTAAAAGCAATTATTGGAAGTAATGCTTCCAAGTCTTCTAAGTTGTCATGAGGTGTAAGTGTATGACTTCCTAGGTTATTAGTTGTATCAACTATTTTTAGTATTCTAGATCCATTATTTTAGGATCTAGAAGTATCATATATTCCTATATATGTAATCTGTGAGATCAATAAAATTATTGTGTGATTTGTGTTATGTGAACAACTTCTTGCTCTCTCTATTTTCTAACATGGTATCTTCTAACATGGTATCAGAGTCTGTTCTAGATTGTCAAAGGATGGCTATAAAAATGTGAGAAAACCCTATATTTAATTATTGTAAATAAATAAGATAGGAGTTTGTGTTGTGTGAGAAAATTATATTATTACTTTTTGTTTGTAGATCTGTTCACCAGCCCGAAGAGACTATGGAAGCCCTGAGATCTGTTTGATTATTGGCAATGGAAAAGAGGCTTTACATGCTGCCTAGAAAATATATCATGTGAGGATCTATGTTAGAGGATATCCAGATTTGTGCTTCACTCGATGTGAAAGCGAAATTCGACCATTTAAGGAGGCGTGGGAGTTCATTCCAAATTGGAAAGGAGTCGTTCACCACTCAATCATCTTTCGTTCACCACTCAATCATCTTTACGTTTGTTACCCACACTTATGGTAATCAGGCATGCGGCCATGGACAAATTTGAATACGATGACGGTCAAAATTTTCTTCAACGATCAGCCAAAACGTAATAATATTTTCTTTAAGATTTTGAAATACCTGCAATGGTTTTGGGATTGTGCTAATGGATCTCTCTCCCTGTATCCAGAAGCATTGTTTTCGCTGTTTTTAAAACACATTGTGGATTATGTGACCAGTTTCGTGGATCTCCGTGTCGAGGTATTGTCCATGCCAGTTTAGAGACTGGGATCTTTTATTATCCAACAACCATAAATATCGAGGTTAGTGGTTTGGGCAGCATTTATTTTTGCGTGAACCGGGTCGTTCCGGCACAGGGATCGCAGACATCGGCGTTATATACTGGAGAAAAAGTCATCATTGCTATTCTCTAGACCCCGTGAAGCTTGCAGCTGTCGACATGTATAAAGCCATACATGTAGCATGAAAAATCCTCGATCAATGGCCTGCACCATGGTCATTTGGGATAATGATTTGCATTGACTTTGGGATAATGATTTGCATTGACTGTTAGACTAAAGGAGAAACTGATTCGTTATCAGTAAACTTCGCATCAAAAGCGTGGAGGGTACCCATGCCTTGCTATTTTATGACCTGAAGCACAAGAGGACCGCATTACATTTTGTTGATGAAATTGTTGTCAGAGCCGACTATTTAGAGGTTAAAAATGTGGCGGTGAAAACTTTGGGAAGTGGTTGATTGCAGAATTCTTAGGGCTTGTTGATCGCTTTATTATAGCAGTTGTCTATAACGCGACTTTTTGAAAGTCTTTCCGATGGGTTTTTCCGGTCAAAATCCGGCAGCATTTTAGTGGAATCCCAAGTTTGATTGCTAGTTTCTGCACAATCAAAGCGTCCCAGGGGTTTTTCAAGGTGCTGAATCCAAATATACCGTTAAAAGCCCATTTTAACTGCAACTAATCAAGATTTAAACTCAATTTCTTCGGCCAGATTCCATCACCGGATTCTCCAAAAAGTCGCATTATAGACAACTCCTTTATTATAGGGATATTAGTGGTAATATGAATATAGTATTGGTTGTGAGTTTGTCTATGTAATTTTGTGGTGTGAATTGTCGTATGTTATTATATTGTGCAAAAATCAAATGATGTAGAATTATTAAGAACAATTTAACTATCCAATAGAATAATGTGACCTCTTATAGCTAGTTTTTAATAAG
>APFE030822454.1:618-79606 GCA_000404065.3 Pinus taeda
AGCATTGTAGCAGGTAGCAGCCTGCGTACTAGTAAATGGATCGGCTAGTACAAGAGCAAAGGGGGTTGTAGCTCTCGTACTGGTATAAGACTGCACCAGTACAAATATTGTAAAAGGATCTTCTTATTAAGAAGAAGATTGAGATGACTTGCAGTAGGTGGTTTTCTCCCGCATTGGGTTTCCACCTTATATCATGGTGTTCATGTGTGTGCCTTATGTGTGATGATCTATTCTATGTTACTGCTTCTGTTAACTAATAATAAGGTTGATAATGTTCTGATGCACTCATTGAAGATCAATTAACTTAATCATAAGGAGTTGTGGAAGTAGCATATATGAATCAGAGTTTGGAAATGAAAAAGTTTTATTAATGTGATAATACTGATTCACCCCCCCTCTCAGTATTATTTCCAACACTTATGTCTTATTATGTATCAATTTAAATATATATATATATATATTCAATCATATGTCTAATTTCTCTTTGATTTATTTTGTACTGGTTTAGTGGTTGTTTCCTTATATGTAATTAGAAAAATGCATGGATTCACCTTATAAAACCACAACAATACAACTAATTCCTGATAACGCTTTGGGTGAGACATTATTCCCTTATGGAGGATTGAAAATGTTGGTGCAACTAAACTACAATGGATACCTTTGTTGGATCCCTGAAGCATAACCTTGGTCTCTGCAATAATTTTTCACCAACAAATACAATGGGTTGATCATATTACATAGACATTTAAACATTGCGTGCACATTTAACCCCATATATTGACTTTGTGTTCATATCAATAGTTTATAGATCATATTGGAATCAAAGAAATTTTCTTTGGTGTATTTTATGGACATTTCTAGTGATCTAGGAACTAGTTTAAGGAAGTAAGAGAAACATATCCAATGGTTTTATTGATATTGACCTTCAAGATATAGGAGAGATGGTTGTGAATTTTAAATCATAAGTTGTTGACATCAATCATAATACGGACCTCCTCAGGATGGATGTAAAAAGAAATCTTGTACCTTTACAAAGGTTTAAGGTTCTAAATTAGATATCATAATAAAGGTGAAATGGAGAGAAACAATGAAATGTAAAAGGAGTCAAGGAAAGAACCTTAGAAACAAAATCTAAGTTTAAGGGATGTGAATGCTTCCTATTCCCTATTCAAGATCTAATATAAAGTTGAAATAAAGTTACATTAAGGTTGGATAAATGTAGTAAAACTCAATAATTGGGTACGCCAACTGGAATATAATTTCAACATTCACCATAAATATGAAGAAAAAATTATATAATTTTACATACTAAATTTAGAGAGTCATGCTTCAAATTGGTGGTATATCCATGTGGTAAAATCATAGAAGGTGATTGATTTGTAACTAGGTGGAAGGGTATCAAAATCTTCTTTAAGTCCAAGTTCTACCCTATTGCATATGTAGAGGACCAATGTATTTGATGGAACTACTTAAGGTCGAGCCAAGGGAATAGTTTACATGAGTACACCACTGTGTTAAAAACCATGGCCATCATGCTAGTATCTATACCATTAACCTATATTTACTTGTTAAGTATCAAGCGGGTTTAGGTAGAAATCAATGAAGAAATTGACGCTTTTCAAGAAAAGGATAGTGTATGGAGCATGTGTAGAAGTACAATATCCAAAAGTCATATGTTACTATAAAAGGTAACCAATATTTTGGAAGAAATTTCATTGGGAGTTTTAAAGAAGAGGAAGGAGAATTGGAAAGTGGGGAAGGATAAGAACATAAAAACCACTTCACATCACTACAAGGATCCTATAAGCCATTGTAACCGTAGTAATATTGATGATCACATCAAGGAAAATTAACAGAAAATAAATTGAGAGCTAAACCCAAACAATCTCAAGAAGGATACAAATAAAAAGGATCTTCTAGCCATGGATTTCATGTAATAGGTCAAAAACAACTTCAATATGGATGAGAGGAAGAGAAGGATATGGCCAAATTCCTCGACATTTATATGTAGGTTAGGAAGACCAATACAGATGCTATGCTAGACTTTACTTCATAGGCTAATCTCATAGCAATGTATCTAGTTAAGAATCTTTGGTTGGAGGTACATGATCACCTTACCCTATATCCATTAGAAAGGGTAAAAAATGATGCTTTTAAGGTAATGACATAGTGTAATATTAATTTTGATGTAAGTGATGACTTTATTGATGAATTAGAATTGGATGTGTTAGCCATTCATGTATGGGGAGTATCATTTGGAAGACACAACATGTACATGAGTGATGAAATCTCCATATAGAAAGAAAACCGCTATTGTTTTATCAAGTATGGGAAATCCTACCTCATCAATGCACGTTAAGATAAGTGAAACATCTCACTTGCAAGTGCCAAACAAGCCAAGAAGTTGATTAGTTCAAATAGTAAATATGTTTTACTTTTCTTAATACAAAATTAGTTAAAAGATGAATAAGTGAGAGTAAAGGCATCTTTGGAGAGATTTATTGAAGAGTAAAAACATTAGTTGGAGCTGTCACTACAAGGATATAAAGGAGTATTCTACAATGATAAAATGTAACTTCTTGAGAAGGAAATGGAGCATGAAATATATTTATTTCTTGAATTCCCATTACCAATTTTTCGGTTGTAGAAACATTATGCTCTGGAAGAAAATATTGTAGCCACAATAGTTCCTAGTTTAGGGAGTGACTCAATGATCAACCTCACTGTTTATGTCACATATAATCATATTTCCCAAGAAGGATCAAACATTGAGGATGTGTATCAAATATGGGGATTTGACCAAGATTACACTCAATAATCAATACCCTATAATGAGGAGAAATTATTTACTAGATAACTTGTAGCACACCAAGTATTGCACTAAGCTAGACCTAGTAATAGGAATCCACATATTTTGATTCAAAGAAGAAGACACCTAGAATATTGAATTTAGGACATGGAATTATTTTTATCAATGGATTTTGATGCCATTTGGCTTATTCAATGCACCCAAAAAACTTATAAGATTGATTAATTTTAAATTGTTTTGATATTCAAAATTGATTTACTATAGTCTAGTTGGATGACATACTAGTTTATAGTGTTACATGGTAGGTTATGGTCCTCAATATGAAAACAATAATGTTGAAAATCTTTAGGGTGTCAAATTTAATGATCAACCCATGATTTGTAAAAACTTAAGAGTTATTGACACTATATGGACAACAAGAAATGTATTCTACTTAGGTTGATCTCATGTAACTGAAGAGAAGTTAAAATGCGGAGAGACCATTATGCTATAGGAAATGATCATAAAATTAAATAAATATTGAATAGATCTATTATAATTTGAAAGAATGGAATGAAATAAAATGAATCCTATTCTATTGCAGAAATGTAAATGACAAAAGGTAAAACCTAATATAATGGCAAGAAGTTAAATGACAAGAAGTAATTCTACCATGTTTTACATAACATAAATCTCTATTATTGTAAGAAAGTAAATGACTGAAGTGAATTTATGCTATTGCAAGGAAACGAAGAATCACTTCAAAAATGTTGGAGGCAAATAAATCATACTCTATGGTGCATGATAAATTAATTCTCTAGATGAAGGGGGACATACAAACAACAAACCCTAATTGCACAAAGAAAGATACAACTATTAGTGTGAAGTTCCTAAGAGGTATTTGATATAAAGTTCATCTTCAGGTTATAATGGATGTTGTAAAATGCTAAGGAATCACAAACAAGCTTCTACTGCAAATTAGGGATGTTTTAAGGAAATTTTTGTATTACTATAGGACTGATCGGTTTTTCTATAGGAAACATATAAGCACAAATTGATGAGGTATATATCTATTTTGATGAGTGAAGAAGGTGTAGTAACGTTTTGGAGTCTTTCCAATCCTAGTTACACTAAATGGATCTACTCATACAAGGAAGATGAAAGCCTAGGGTTTCATGTAGCTTTGTCAGGAAAAATTAGCTTGTTAGAAGTTTGCAAAGATGTAGAACAATGGGTGAAAAGATGATATTCTCAGTGAATGATGTTATCACTCAGGTTGTCCCTAGGCTCCTATTAGGGATATGACCGAGGTAACCACAAACCAATATTCTGATTGCAGGTTCTAGCCCACCTGCAATCGGAGAGGGCTCTCTCCTTTAGATTCAACCTCAGTTGATCTGGATTCAACCTTAGTTGATGATTTTAGGCTAGCTTTTTGACTTCAAGGGAATGTTCACTGTGATTGGAAGGAAGGTAGGATTCTCAAGTAAAGAGGCACAGTAAGGTGTTATAAGTTCTGAACCATTGGGCATGGAGTCACAGATTGAAGCATGCGAGCGTTTTCTTGGTCACAAGGGGATACGGAGTGGGATAGCCACGCAGGATACAATACTCAAGCTGCTGAAAGTATGGAGTGAATATCAGGGATGAAAGGCAAAAGAGAATCATTTCATCATGCTGACCAAGGGGAGAAGTGCATGAGTGGGATCCCGGAGCAGTTAAGAATTCCAAAGACATGCACTCATATATGAAAGAAACAGTGTAAACTAGAGTAGTTAATAATTCTAGCCCATAATTGTTTCGGCAGAAAACATCGAAAAGTGCAGAAATTGAACTTAAGGTGTATTTAAACAAATCTTAAGCTATTCCTTTTTCCTACAACTTAGAAAGGCAGAAAGATGATAAAAACATAAAATAAACAGGGGAGAAGAACACTTATTGGATCATGCAGAGACACAAGAATTCCATGATCATTCCTTGGCTAAGAGAAAACAACAAGTTGTTTCGCAATCCATGCTTTCAGTAATCTTTTATTATGAAAAACATGACAGTTACAGTGCGATTCTTTACTCAGAGAAATTGCTGGAAAGGAAACTGACCAACAACTACTACTACCAACCAACCAACCCTTTACAATATTGCTTCGGGTGGTATTTATAAACAAAATATCAGGAAAGGCATCATTACAATGACCTTGACAGGTCTGCTTCAAACTCTTCAAAAATCCAAATGCTACTGGAAATAAATGCAAGTAAATCTTTTTGGTTGCGCTGGGGCAGCTGAATCAGAACAGGTGATGAGGTGGTCTTTGGGGACCAGATGCGGTGCTGCTGAAGTGAATGTGTTTTGGGGCTGCAATTTGGCTTTGGTGCGAATTGAATGTGCAATTATTATGATTCGAGGGCTTCAAGTGACTTCGTTCTCCTTCTATGGATCTGCTGGAAGATATTCAAGTTTCTCTTGCTTTGGGCCACTGCTCAAGATATTCTCTGATACACTTTGCTGCTACATTGCTGATTTCCGCCATCGACTGATACTCTTTGACATGCTTGAAGCCTACTGATTTGATCTGATACACTTTAAACTCTGTGAATGATCTGCTATTGTTTCCAAACCGGATCCGTTGGCTTGTTTGGGCGATTTTCGGGCTTTTTCGGCGCACAGTGGGCTTGGCAATCAGAAGATTCCCTGAAGATTCCTCGAAATGGCCTATTTCCCGTAGCGATGCGCGAATAGCGCTTCGCGCATCGAAAACTGCCTCTGTTTCTTGATCTGGAGCTCCGAAGTGTGATTTTTCTCCTTGGGCGAAGCTTTTTTCGGCTTTTCTGGCTGCTGACGTAAGCACTGCGTCAGTTGTACGGCGGATGACGTCATCAGTGGGTCCATGGTATAGCGCGACATGGTGAGGTACTGGATGAACTGTTGGTGAAGCGGTTCCGATGCGATATCTCGATATCGCGTCGGCGGGGAAAGAGGGGGGTCATCGAGTTGGACATTGGGGCTTGCGACTGCCGATATGCAATATCGCGATATCTCATCGGTGGAGGGGGAGGGGTGAACAAAGTAGACACTCGGCGTGTCTGATCGTCAATTGCCGATTTTGCAATGTTTCATCGGCGGGGGATGGATGGTCATTGTTTTGAATGAATGTGAGATGGCGAATTTGCGACTCGAAAATGACTTTGAAGGGAAAAGGTAAGTAAGTAGGTGTGAAGGGCTTTTGAAGTTTCGGAAGGGGTTCGATTACTTTGGGGGAGTTTTATACTTAGGAAGGAGTCCATAGTATGTGGAAGGTGGTTTCGGAAGCTGGGTTCTTGCTTAGTTTCTGATAAACTTAAACAATTCCCGGGACTTGCTATGGTTATTTTTCAACCAGGGGAAGGGATATTACATAGGGGAATTTACTTAATATTAATACGGGGACAGGAAACATAGGGAGCTAGATAATAACGTTAGTGGTTAATATGGAGATGATAAGAAAGCGTTATGTTTCAGAGGAACTTAGGCTATTGCAGGGGGTATGACCATACTTCGGGAGAAGATGTGGAACAACTTTGAGTAAAGCAGATCTTTACTCAATCGGAGTGATGAAGATGATGAACTTAAGAAATGTCAAGCAGATCTTCACCTCTTTTAGGGATGTTAGTTAGTGATCAGGGGGAAAGCGGAGATGGGGAGTTAGTCATACCTCATTTGAGCCTTTTTTCTTACGAAACTTTGCTGATTATGTTCCGCATGATACGATGCCTGCAAACTTGGAACTTGTCAACAATTCAACAGCCTCAGAACTACCTACCCAGCCTACTTTCCTAGCATTTTTTCTTCTTTTTCTTGGGGGTGCACTTAGGCTTGCAAGCCCATCATGCATTTTTCTTTTGATGCTTTCCTATCTACATACTACCCTTATTTCTTCCAGAGCCCAGATTAAACTGTTAGACTCTTCTGTTTCTCTACCTATCTAAGAGTTTGCCAAGATTAAACTGTTTGGACAGACATACAATCTCTATATTCTAAAACATGAAATTGAAACCTAGGGAGACCAAGATTAAACTGTTTGGACCTCCCTTTAACTAACAGTAGCGATACCAGGAAACTTTACAAAATTTGAAGGCAATTGCATGAATCTTGAAGTAGCCTTCTTCATTTGGACACTGTTTGAGCAAATATGGAGCATTGCAGCAAGCAAAGTACAACATATTTGGCCTGTGAAATGCCAATCATGAAAAATGAATACCTACTGCAGCAGGAGCTAATAGTGGCTCCACTCGGGGATGGCTTCTCCTTGCAAGAAGTCAGGAACAGCAGGCCAGAACGCCTTGATTTTACTTTCTTGTTGTCTTCTGCAAAATTTATTTCCTTCGGCCGCTTTATTTCTCCTACCTACCTACCCTAACCAGCAACTACTTTGCCGTTAGGTAAAATCACATAACCAGTGCAGCGATTTAACAAATTGTAAATCGAGATAATCTTGCTGACTGATCGTTTCTGAACGCAAAAGCATCTTCTGGGCGCGTGCTTTTACAACCAAAATTGTGGCCTCCATTTCTCGCCGCTGAAGCTTACGGTCTTCATTGAGGAAACATGTTAGCAAAATTTTGTTAAGCCAAAGTTCCATATAATCTGCGATTGGATCAATGAACTTACCCTGTGAGAGAACTTCCTCTGCTTCGTTTGAATCTTCAATAGAATCATGCAGAGTCTGTGAATCAGCAGGTAGCGGCATCTTCTCCTGAGTTGAGGACGAGAGACTTCGACATGATTTAGGATCTTCTGGGTCGAGGGGAGCAGCTGCATCTTCGATAATGAGCCTAGCAGATGATCCTTCTGTCTTTCCCTTGGATCCCAGATCACACAGAATCCTCAGGTCCTCAGGCAACAGTGTTCCCTCCTGAATATGGGCATGGAAGCTTAGGTATGATCCCAGGTTCTTTGGGCTAGAAGGATCAGTTACATCGTCGGTAATGACCCTAGCTGTTGATCTTTCTGTCTTTCCCTTGGAACCCAGATCATACTCAAACTGTAATTCAGGAGACAACACTATTTCCCGCTGAACTGGAGGAGGAAGATTTTGTCAAAACTCTTGAGGGTTGCGAAAATCATAAGCCTGAATTTGAGCTCCCAAGAGTTCAATTTCATTCTCATATTTTTGCACAACAAACTCAAGGAACAATTTATTTCGGCCGCCAGGTATTGTTGACAATACCTTTCTGAAAAATTTGTCATCGAGCTCGAACTCTAATAAACTTTCTCTGCATTTTTCTTAAGCTTCTTCTATCGGAAGTTCTTCCCAAGATTCGGTCATTCTCTTTTGTTGTTAATACATGGGACACTTGGCTGTAACATTTGGTTCATTCCTCAGTGGAGCCTTTGATTGAAATTGAAGTGGAGTCGCCAGGTGGATGTCCGGACTCTGATCTGCCTGATCTCTATCCACCGCCGAAGATCAGAACTAAACATGACAAACCTTCAAAAATAGGAGCACTTCCACCATTGGGGTTTGAAGATGAACTGAACGCTTGGATCCCCAATGGCGCGTGCAGATACAGGTCGACCGAGGCTTTTACAAGTTGGTTTCTTCCACTGCAGAGCTGCAGATTTCTTGCATTGATTTATCTGAGGAGGTCCCCAGTTGAGTCGCCATTATGTTATTACTCAGGTTGTCCCTAGGCTCCTATTAGGGATACGGTCGAGGTAACCACAAACCAATCTTCTAATTGTAGGCTCTAGCCCACCTGCAATCGGAGAGGGCTCTCTCCTTTAGATTCAACCTCAGTTGATCTGGATTCAACCTTGGTTGATGATTTTAGGCTAGCTTTCTGACTTCAAGGGAATGTTGACTGTGATTGGAAGGAAGGTAGGATTCTCGAGTAAAGAGGCACAGTAAGGTGTTATAAGTTCTGAACCATTGGGCATGGAGTCACAGATTGAGGCATGCGAGCGTTTTCTTGGTCACAAGGGGATACAGAGCGGGATAGCCACGCAGGATACAATACTCAGGCTGCTGAAAGTATGGAGTGAATATCAGGGATGAAAGGCAAAAGAGAATCATTTCATCATGCTGACCAAGGGGAGAAGTGGATGAGTGGGATCCCAGAGCAGTTAAGAATTCCAAAGACATGCACTCACATATGAAAGAAACAGTCTAAACTAGAGCAGTTAAGAATTCTAGCCCATAACTGTTTCGGTAGAAAACATCGAAAATTGCAGAAATTGAACTTAAGGTGTATTTAAACAAATCTTAAGCTATTCTTTTTTCCTGCAACTTAGAAAGGAGGAAAGATGATAAAAACATATAATAAATAGGGGAGAAGAACACTTATTGGATCGTGCAGAGACACAGGAATTCCGTGATCATTCCTTGACTAAGAGAAAACAACAAGTTGTTTCGCAATCCATGCTTTCAACAATCTTTGATTATGAAAAACATGACAGTTACAGTGCGATTCTTTACTCAGAGAAATTGCTGGAAAGGAAACTGACCAACAACTACTACTACCAACAAACCAACCCTTTACAATATTGCTTCGGGTGGTATTTATAAACAAAATATCAAGAAAGGCGTCATTACAAGTGACCTTGACAGGTCTGCTTTGAACTCTTCAAAAATCTAAATGCTACTGGAAATAAATGCAAGTAAATCTTTTTGGCTGCGCTGGGGCATCTGAATCGGAACAGGTGACGAGGTGGCCTTTGGGGACCAGATGCGATGCTGCTGAAGTGAATGTGCTTTGGGGCTGCAGTTCAGCTTTGGTGGAATTGAATGTGCAATTATTATGATTTGAGAGCTTCAAGTGACTTCGCTCTCCTTCTATGGATCCGCTGGAAGATATTCAAGTTTCTCTTGCTTTGGGCCGCTGCTTAAGATATTCTCTGATACACTTTGCCGCTACATTGATGATTTCCGCCGTCGACTGATACTCTTTGACATGCTTGAAGCCTGCTGATTTGATCTGATACACTTTAAACTCTGTGAATGATCTGCTGCTCTTTCCGAACCGGATCCTTTGGCACGTTTGGGCGATTTTTGGGCTTTTTCGGCGCGCAGTGGGCTTGAAAATCAGAAGATTCCCTGAAGATTCCTCGAAATGGCCTATTTCCCGTAGCGATGCGAGAATAGCGCTTCGCGCATCGAAAACTGCCTCTGTTTCTTGATCTGGAGCTCCGAAGTGCGATTTTTCTCCTTGCGTGAATCTTTTTTCGGCTTTTCTGGCTGCTGACGTAAGAACTACGTCAGCTGTACGGCGGATGACGTCATCAGTGGGTCCCTGGTACAGCGCGACATGGTGAGGTACTGGATGAACTGTTGGTGAAGCGGTTCCGATGCGATATCGCAATATCGCGTCAGCGGGGAAAGAGGGGGGTCATTGGGTTGGACATTGGGGCTTGCGACTGCCAATATGCGATATCGCGATATCGCATCGGCGGAGAGGGAGGGGTGAACAAAGTGGACACTCAGCGTGTCTGATCACCGATCGCCGATTTCGCAATGTCACATCGGCAGGGGACGGATGGTCATTGTTTTGCATGAATGTGAGATGGCGAATTTGCGATGCGAAAACAGCTTTGAAGGGAAAATGTAAGTAAGTGGGTGTGAAGGGCTTTTGAAGTTTCGGAAGGGGTCCGATTACTTCGGGGGAGTTTTATACTTAGGAAGGAGTCCATAGTATGTGGAAGGTGGTTTCGGAAGCTGGGTTCTTGCTTAGTTTCTGATAAACTTAAACAATTCCCGGGACTTGCTATGGTTATTTTTCAACCAGGGGAAGGGATATTACATAGGGGAATTTACTTAATATTAATACGGGGACAGGAAACATAGGGAGCTAGATAATAATGTTAGTGGTTAATATGGAGATGATAAGAAAGCGCTAAGTTTCAGAAGAACTTAGGCTGTTGCAGGGGGTATGACCATACTTCGGGAGAAGATATGGAACAACTTTGAGTAAAGCAAATCATTACTCAATCGGAGTGATGAAGGTGATGAACTTAAGAAGTGTCAAGAAGATCTTGACCTCTTTTAGGGATGTTAGTTAGTGATCGGGGGGAAAGCAGAGATGGGGAGTTAGTCATACTTCATTTGAGCCTTTTTGCTTACGAAACTTTGTTGATTATGTTCCGCATGATACGATGCCTGCAAACTTGGAACTTGTCAGCAATTCAACAGCCTCAGAACTACCTACCCAGCCTACTTTCCTAGCATTTTTTCTTCTTTTGCTTGGGGGTGCACTTAGACTTGCAAACCCATCATGCATTTTTCTTTTGATGCTTTCCTATCTACATACTACCCTTATTTCTTCCAGAGCCCAGATTAAACTGTTGGACTCTTCTGTTTCTCTACCTATCTAAGAGTCTGCCAAGATTAAACTGTTTGGACAGACTTACAATATCTATATTCTAAAACATGAAATTTAAACCTAGGGAGACCAAGATTAAACTGTTTGGACCTCCCTTTAACTAACAGTAGCGATACCAGGAAACTTTACAAAATTGGAAGGAAATTGCATGAATCTTGAAGTAGCCTTCTTCATTTGGAGACTGTTTGAGCAAATATGGAGCATTGCAGCAAGCAAAGTACAACATATTTGGCCTGTGAAATGCCAATCATGAAAAATGAATACCTGCTACAGCAGGAGCTAACAAACGAAATGCATCAAGATAACACTAATGTTTTGTATGAAACAATACCATCTATATAAAATAAAATTGCATGGTTAACCAATAAAATAAATATGCATAAACAATTGATAAAATACTAACATGCAAGAAACTAAATGGATGGAAAGGATGAGTTGAACTTTAAATAAAGATTACTATTTCATAAAATAAACTACTTTTGATTTATCAGGACAAGGTACATAAACAATCTCAAAAAATAGATTACTAATAAACCCTACAAATACAATATGTTATCAAAGATGAGATTTCCAGAAAATCATAATAAAACTAAATGCATAGAAAGAAAATTTAAAAGAAGGGGGCTTGAGAACTTGGGTTAGGTCATAATCCAAGGAGATTCAAGTCCCTTATACTACAACAAAACAGGCAATTTACGCCAGATTTAGCACCAGATTTTAGTGTATTTTTCTCTCCATTGGGATGATTAGCCTAGCGCTAAATCTGGCTCTGTTATACAATTTTTAAAGCGTCCTTTTTTGCGCCAGATTTTGCATATTTTTTTACACCAAATTCTGCATCATATTTTGCACCAAGATTTTCATTTGGTTTTACAACAGGTTTTGCTTCTAGTTTTGTGCCATTTTTTGCATGTATTTTTGCGTCATTTTTTGCTTCCTATTTTGTGCCATTATTTTCTTCTATTTTTGTGTCGTAATTTGCATCGAGTTTTACACGATGTTTTGTATCTTATTTAGTTCTTTTTCTTGGATTGAGTTTGTGCTAGTTTTTGTATCTAGTCATATGCCATTTTTTGCTTCTAATTTTGTACTTATTTTTACATCTATTTTTGCATCAATTTTTCTGCCTTTTTTTACACCATTTTTTGCATCTAATTTTGCACCACATGTTGAATCTGATTTAGTGCCAATTTTTTCATCCATTTTTGCACCATTTTTTTCATTCACTTTTTCGTTTCATTTGTCTCCCTTTTTTGAATCCTATTTTGCACCCAATTTTGCATCATTTATTGCATCCAATTTAACATCATTTTTAACAACATTTCTTGCATCCAATTTTGCATCCTTTTGAGCATCTAAATTTTCACCCTATGTTGGACGATGTGTTGCATCCACCTTTGAATCCCATTTTGTGTCTAATGTTACGTTCAATTTTGAGCCATTTTTTTCATCTACGTTTGCATTTGTTTTTGCACCAAGTTTTGAATCATTTGATGCACCTCATTTTGCATCCAAATTTGAACCATTTTTATGCCTATTTTCATACCTTTTTTTCTACTTTTATGTCCAAATTTTTACCATTTTTATGTTCCATTTTTCATCAATTTTGGTGCCTAATTTTGCATCCTTTTTGGCATCCACATTTGCATCCTTTGTTCTGCCACATTTTGTGTCCACATTTGCATCTCATTTTGCACCTAGATTTTAGTCTGAATTTTCATCTAGTTATGCATCATTTTCGGCATCCTTAGTTTCACCCTTTTTTAGTCCCATGTTGCTCCTTGTTTTGTGTCTTTTCTTACATCCTTTTTGCACCCAAATTTTCATCCTAATTTTACACCATTATTTGCATCCTCATTTTTGTGTCCATTTTTACATCCTTGTTTGCGCCCAATTTGGTATCTTTTTGTATGTCCTATTTTGTTCCCTTCTTTGCGTCTAGTTTTACACCATTTTTAATTCTACTTTAAAACCCTTTTTGTCTCATTGTTTGCATCTTGTTTTGATGGATAGTTTAACATCCAATTCTACTTCCAATTTTGAATCGATGGTTACATCCACTTTTGGCTTCTTGTTTAGAGTTTTACTTTTACTTCCATTTTACTAATTTTATTACATAGTGAAATATATTATAGTTTTTAAATATCATTTTGCTGTAGGATTTAATGTATAGTTATATGAACATAAAACCCTCTCAGTTTATCCTAGAAACCTAAGATAGACAGATTAAGAGAAAGGTTGTTCTAGGGCTTAGGATTCTTAGTAGATCAAGATGTAGAGTATAGATTAAGAAAAGAAGAATGAATTCATGTGAGTCCTCGCATGCAGGTATTGTTGGAGTTTTTAGTGTAGCAGGGAAGCACTCTTAGATAGCTCAAAATCTTGGTCCTACACACAAGAGAGAGAACAAAGAAAACTTCACAACATAATATCTTGATAATTGAAACTATCATAAACATATAAATGTTACTGAACAAATAAATATAAACCAAAATCTCATAGATTTATTAGTTAAATAGCATATGGAAGGAAGAACAACTAATCTATATTAATAAAGGAGTTGGAGGAAAGTTACAACCATCAAATACAGTTGCAACAACACCTCCCCCAACTCCTAACTCCAAAACTCTCCCTCTCAATATAGATCTCAATAACGTGATAATACATGAATTCCCATCATTTCCTCAATGGCCAAGACTCCAATATATAGGAAAGTGAAGGCTATGAAGATTTCCCAAATTTCTCATTATTTCAATTTTGGCAAAAGATTTTGGATGAATAATGTTTCCTCATATAAAAAAGGCATTCTCCACTTTTTAGATGCTTTTGTGCTTAGGAAAATGCTTCCCCGTGCTTTATGGGTCTTTCCCACTTTTGTATGATTTTATTTTTAAGGAAAAATCTAAATATGAGGATAAAGAGATCACATTCCACCATATGAGTTTCCGAAAGTGAACAAGAGTGTCAAACTCTAGTTAACTCGAGCTTTTTTCCTCTCATTAGAGGAATTTTCATTTTAAAATGTTAACATTGAATTTCCATGTCATAATGTGTAAGCCAATTAAAATCCTTTAAAACTTAAAAGACATATAGGTGTGACTAGGCAATGGATTTTTTTAATAATATAACTCACCTAATTTAACTGTGAATGCTACCCAAGTGACCCAAAACTATATTAAATATTAAAAACAAATTCAATATCTTAATCTATAAAAGTTAGAATATCTAGAATATTTTTAATGAAGGGTAAATCATGGCATGTTAAATAAATAAATTTAAATATAAAATCCTAAATCCTAAATTTAATTTAAATTTTAAGTTTACTTTCTTGATTTTAATTTTATTAAATCTTGTATTGATAAATTAATTTAAATATAAAATATGAATATATGGTTATTTTGATAAAAGTGCATTTATTTGAGTAACTTAACTTTAAATTTGACTTAAATTTATATTTTAAATTTTCCTTTTAAATTTAAATTTTCTTAAATCTTGTGTTAATAAATTAATTTCAATATAAAATACATGTAGACGGTTATTTTTAATAAAAGTGACGTTTATTTGGGTAAATTAAATTTAAGTTTAAATTTCCTTTAACTTTTGAATTTGCTTTTTTAATTTTAATTTTATTAAATCTTGTGCTAATACATTAATTTAAATATAAAATACATATACAGTTATTTTGATAAATGTGACATTTATTTGGGTAATTTTGGTAAAAGAATAATAAAAATGATATATTAAAAGATTGTCTACATGGCATTATTTTATTAGTTTCTTAATTTTTTTCTTAGGTCGTTATTATTTTGGTAACAAAAGTTAGATGAAAGGGACAACTTGTTATAGACTAGGATACCGTGGTCCTCATGGTACATAACTTGTATTATATGCTTATAAAGTTTAGGAGAAAGGGGTATTTCAACCAACAACATAGTATTCTCCTCCAAGATAATGAGGAGGTATTTTCATGTATAACACATTTAAGAATATATTACAATTCAAATTCATAACTTAGTATTTGTAAACAAATTTAAGGGTAATTGACAACATTCATAAAAAATATAGCAATATCTTCATATATAACAATTCTCCATCAAAAAATCATTGACAATTTTCAATATACATATATTACTACTAAATCAACATTTATCAAAGATATCATTATTCCAAGGTAAATTCACAACATTACGTCCAAAAATAGTAATGTCATCATACATAATCATTCTCCATAAAAAAGCATTGATATGTTTCAACACATATATAAAGTAACAAGATAATACTAATAATATCCTCATCATCCTTAATCAAATCAACTAAGATTCAAATGTGTGATTATCATATCAAAATATTTCATGAACACCATTATTCTAAGCTAAATTCACAACATCCATCAAAAGATAGTAATATCAGCATACATAATAATTCTCCATCAAAATAATGTTGATAATTTTCAATATATACATAAAAGAACAAGATAAAAATGATAATATCATCATCATATTTAATCAAATCAACTAAAAGTCAATGTAAGATTACCAAATAGAAATGTTTCATAGATATCATTATGCTAAGGTAAATTCACAACATCCATAAAAAAATAGGAATCTCATCATACACAATAATTCTTCATAAAAAAATTGTAAACAATTTTCAACATATTCACAAGGTAACAAGATAGTACCGGTATTATCATCATCATTATTCAAATAAAATAAAATTCAAATGTATGATTACCATATTAATACATCCAACTAAATAAAAAAAATAACGCATAGCTAGGTAGCACCACGAAAATCATAGCCAAGCTCATCCTCATGATCATTTCCATGATCATCATCCTGACCATTCTGATAATATCAGCCACATAATCATCACCAATGCCATCGCCATCCTCATCATCATTATCTCTGATATATGATGTAATCTAAACATAGTTTGTATCATCATCTTCGTGGTCATTACCTATAGCGTTTTGGAAAAAAAACAATATTACATGTTAGTACTACTTCTATAGCAAAATGCATATTTTTATTACAATGCTAACAATAATATGAGGTAGGACGTAATAACATTTAATAGTAATAAAAATAAAATGGAAATATGGCTTAAGATATATTGGAGATCTAACTAAGATTACACTTGTAATTCACATTAAGTAGTAGAATCATTTTTTAATCCAAATGAAGTACGTACCCATTTGTTCTTCATATTATATAGTGAATATTTCTTATGGTTTCCATGCAGAATTGGTAAATTGATATTTACTGGAAGCTTTATTTCAAATTACAAATATAATTCAGATTAGAAATAGAAGAAATTTTAACAAAAAAAGAATGTCACATGAAAAAGTAAATTATTTTTAATGAAAAATAAGTCGCATAGAATATGAATGTCACATGAAATATTGAGTTTCTTTTAATGCATGTACTTTTTTCTATAATAAGATGGATCCTAATGTTCTTTCCAGAGAAAATGCTCACAAATAATTACTTCACTTTATCCATTATCACACTTGATCCATTATACCTAGTGACAACAATGATTCCATTCAAATTGCTTTGAACTCTCTAAATATAATGTAAAATAGAAAACTGCACCACCACGACCATGACCGCAACCCCCTTCCTTGCCTCGTCGACCATCAGAGACAATGAACTTGGAGTTATGACCATGATAGCAACCCCTCCCTTGCCTTGTGTCCACCATTAGAGGCATTGAACTAAGAATTAAGAGTACTCATGTTTTCTTTGCTCTAGTTAATCTCCAAGGAATCAAAACTTGATCAATATATCAAGGACTCCATCAAGGAATAGATATGTCATAAGAGAATCTCAATAGGCTTTGCCAAAATAGTGTGAAATAACATTTATCTCTGTTTTATGAAATAACTCGAGTGAGTGGAACGAATGGTGGGAAACACTTACCAAGGAAAGGAATATTTTTGGTTTGTCCTTATTTCTATTATTATTTTTGCTTCTTAGAATGGAGGGGAATTGTTTAAAAAAATTCAAAAAAATATTTCAAATTAAAATATATATCTTTTTTCTTAAGTTTAGTTTTTTTTTTAAATATATATTCAGTTTATATATTTTTTTATTTTCTAAAAGAATATATTTAGTTTCTGGCTTTTTTATAACAAAAATTAAATTTTCTTTTTATAAATATGGATTTTAAACATCCATTCATGCTAAATTTGTGATTTTATGATATAAGTTTAAATTATATATAAAAAAGTAACTTAATGCCATGCGTTGTGTCACTGAGATGGGTATTATACATCTCTTCCTTGCTAAGTTATACAATGTGGTTGGATTTTCTTAATGCAATAAAATTAGTTCTTATTTTCATTATATCTTGACATGTTCAACTTGCACCTAATAAAATAATAAAGTTAAAATAGGTTTGCCTTTGTCCTTTGCAGATTTCTTTACTCATTAATCCTTGTCTTAATAGATTAATTGTCTTATGGAGGCCTTGAGTGGCCACTCCCATTAGTTTCATGATTTTTAGTTTCATGTTAGTGACATTTCTTAGGATTGATAAAATATTATTTAATTTATGAGAATGTGTTATTTTCCATACTATTGTTAAATATTAATATTAAATATGTTGGTTTTGAACACGGTTTAGCAAAAAGTTCCCAAAAGGTTTATAGATTGTAATTTATAATGTAATGCTTTACTGCTTGATGAAATTGTTTTGGATATTTTTTTTAAAGATTCATTGATTGATGAAATTTTTATGGATCTTTTTTTTAGTATATTAACTTGTATGTGACAAAGTCAAAAGTCACCTCTTTTTGAGATTTTGATTGGTTAATTTCCCTTAAGGCTATCAAGTTCACCATCCAGTCCTAGGATAAGGAAATATACGAGTCATGAAGTGGCATTGTCCAATAACTTAAATCTTGGAACATTTTTTTTTAGTCACATTATACTTCCTTTCTATGTAAATTCTCCATGAAAATAGTCTCATGGAACGTTAGGGACCTCAATAGCAAAGGAAAAAAAATACTCCTAAAACAAAGATGGTACACAAAGCACCCATCAATAATGTTGATATAAGAAATAAAAATATTAAGTGAGGTTCTACCTCATATAATTATAAAATGGGGAGGAATTTCCAAGTAGTAGTGATTGATGATTAGATATACTTGGGTTGAATGGCTATTATTTAGAATGTTCAGGACATCAAGGTTACCAATATGTTTAACTCTTTTCGCATTATGATAATATAATTTTAGTTAATTGACATCGAGGACTACTACCATGTATCCAATGTCTATGACTCCAATATCGCAAATGGAAAATGTATATTTCTCAATTCTATTTCCAGCACAAGTAATTTATACTCCCCATCTCTGTGGATTATTGGGAGTGACTTCAATATTATCTCGAGGAACAGAAAGGATGAATCGCAATGTTTACCAATAGATTTTATAAGATATACCATCAAGGCCCTAAAGTAGTATCCATAAAGTTCTCAAGCAATGAGTCTCCAACCCACACATGTCGATCAATGGCATGTAATACATGTGTGTGTGGTGACTAACTTAATACACTGTTCTATTAACTCCACAAACTTAAGTATTTCACTCCATCACATGATTTACTGTAGTGTGGCATAAGTAAACCAAGAGTAGACATGAAACCCTTAG
The DNA here is from genome assembly GCA_000404065.3 of Pinus taeda. Lineage (NCBI taxonomy): Eukaryota > Viridiplantae > Streptophyta > Pinopsida > Pinales > Pinaceae > Pinus > Pinus taeda. The sequence continues at coordinate 19,415 of APFE030822454.1, forward strand.
CCAAGAAAAATTCCCTACATCCTCAATTAGGTGCTTAAATGATGAAGTGAAAATGAAAGGGGAAAAGAGGACTTCATGATTTAACCATCACAAACATGTGATCAAGTGTGACTAGGAGTGTATATATTCATATGTTTTCCAAAGAGGGTGTGAATACATGAGTTACCATTCATTGGGCCTTATTTTTATTTCTTTTGATTTTTCTTATATATAGGACTTAGGGAATAAGGTTTTCATAAGTTTTAAACAACTCATAGATATAATATTTACATAAATTTTCACTTTTTGATTTTCTTTCATCACAAATGAAAAAAAGGGGAAATATTTTGCCACAAATCTATGAATTCTTAATCATAAAGGTGTCATGCGATGAAAACAAATTAATGATGTTATTCCCTATGAAAATGATGGGTATTCATGAGAAATGCTTATGCTTGTGGATGTCTCCTCCCTGGTTGAGAGGGAGTGAGCATTGACACCATATTATCCATTTGTCATGTACTATGGTCGAGACTAACAGTCATAAGCCTACTAAAGACACCAATAGGGAGGATGGTAGATTAGATAAACATATGGGACAAAAATTCTTTGAGAATTTGTGCTTTGACTAGGACTAACCACCATAAGTCAAGTACATTAATCCAAGATAAGAATAGTCATGAGGATCGACTTTTCCTGGTGTCAAGTATTATGACAATGGATTAGGAAATGATCATGTGAGGACATGCTTGATGAACATCCTAGTGTGGTAAGTGCCTAAAGAGGTAGTGGTGTCCAAATTTATGCCTCTCAACATTGTGCTATGATCTAATGGAGATATATAACTTGTTAGTCAAGGCCTTTCTATTTTGAGAATGTTGGCTATGATGATTTAAATCATTGTTTATGCTTATCAATCCAAATCCCTTCTTATATGAATATTTCAGCTTGATAGTACTTTTTTGTCTCATTACGAGTATCTCCCTAGTTTAGAGGGAGTGTCATCATCTTCATTATCATCATCATCACCACCAGCAATATCATCATTGCATTATTGTCATAATCACCATTCATGTCGTCGTCATCATCATCATTATCATCATGATTATGGGCATTGTTGTCAATTGTTCATAATTGTAGGTGTTGTAAGAAATATCATCAACCCAAAAAATATTACAAGTGCTCAAAAAGGGTTGTTATGACACATGATATATGCAAGAGAAATGACAATGTTATTTTTTAGAGATTATCGATGATCATCATCACCACTACCATTATCATCATCATTATAATTTTCATCATCCCCATCATCATAATTAATGTAATTTCTATCATCATTGTTGCCAACTTCGTCATGAACATCATAATCATCATTCATGCAATTATTATTGTTGATGATGACCAAGATGAAAATAATGATAATGATGATCAAATGATGATGACTTGGAAGATGACTCTAAATATAATGATTACGATTATGACCATGAAAACATTTAAAAATTGGGAATATTGTCCAGAGTCATTGGCATCGCTATCATCATTTTCATCATCATCATTTTCATTATAACCCCCATCATATTTATCATCATTTTGGTTATCATAATAATCACAATTCATGTCATCGTCATCATCTTCATTATCATCATCGTCATAATTATTGACATTGTCGTCAGTTGTTCATAATTGTTAATGTCATAAGAAATATCATCAATGCAAAAATTATATGAGGGTTGGAAAATTGATGCAAAAGTTAAAAAAAAAATGGGGGCAACAATAGATGTAAAATTGGATGAAGAGTGGACACAACATAAGTAGGTGCAAAACAAGACAGAAAAACTAACACAAAAGTCGATGAAAAGGTAGATGCAATAGTTGATGCAAACTTGGACACAAAATAGGGCGCAAACATGGATGAAAAAGTGGAAGAAAACATGGGTGTATTAGTAGGCATAAAACTTAGCATGAATTTTTGTGAAATAAATGTGGATACAACAATGAACAAAAAAAAGACAGAAACTTGCATGCAAAAAGGAGGAAATTTTGGATTAAAAAATGGATGCAAACATGAACCAAACATGGTGCAATAGTGGACACAAAATTAGATTCAAAATTGGAAACATTAGAAGTGGATGTAAAAGTAGATGCAAAATGGGATGCAAAAAAGAGAAAAATTATTCGATGCAAACTTCGACACAGAGGAGGATGCAAATGTGGATGCAAAATTGGAAGAAAATGTGGGTTTCAATGATAGGCACAAGATATGGCACAACCAAAGTGGATGTAATAAAAAACACAAAAAAAATATGCAAACTTGGATGCAAGACAAGATGTAATAAGGGATGAAAAAGTGGATGCAAACATGGGTGCAATAGCAGAAACAAAATTGGATGAAAAATATGGATGCAATGGAAGTAGATGCAAAATATGATACAAAATGAGATGCAAAACACAACACAAAAGTGGATGCAAAAATAGATGCAATATTTTGATGCAAAAGTGGATGTGGAGATGGATGAAAAATTGGAAGCAAACATGGGTACAACAGTAAGTACAAGACATGGTACAAATAGTGTCACAACAAAAGTGGATGTAATGATAGATGCAAAAAAAGAAGCAAATGAAGATGAAAAATAAGATGCAAAAATGGACGCAAAAGTGGACGTAAACATGGGTGCAACAATGGATGAAAAATATGATGCAAAAGTTGATGCAACAAAATCAGATGCAAAATTAGATGCAATATGAGATACAAAACCTGATGCAAATCTTGATGCAAAGGGGATGCAAAAAATGATGTAAAAATGGATGCAAAAAGTAATTCAAAAAATGATCCAAAAGAGGATGCAAGAGATGATGAAAAAGTTGATGCAAGTGTAGGCACAAAAAGTGGATGCAATAAATGATACAAAAGTTGGTGAAACAAAATTAGGTGCCAAACTTGATGCAAAACATGGTGCAAAGGATGGCACAAAACTTGGCATAAAACTTGGCGTAAAACCTAGTATAAATCCTGATGCAAAACCTATTGCAATACCTGGTGCTAAACTTGGTGTAAGACTTGGTGAAAATCTCGGTGCAAACATTGCATCAATTTTTGCACCATATTTTATAAATGGACACAAATAGCACCAAAAATGAGCTCTAGACGGAAAAAAGGAAGAAAAAAGGGACACTAATCACAGGGTTTTGTTGCAGTGTTAGAAGAATACTAGACTAAGAAAAAAAGAGTTACTTTTATGAATCCTAAAAAGTGCTCATACATGGAACATGACAAACTAAAATAATACGCAAGATCCTTTTTCTAATGTTGATTATCTTTCTCTATAGTTTTAAATCCTACTAGGATGCTAAGGTCCCTTACTGATATAAAAATGGATAAGGAATTAGCCATCTAGTCATGAGTTTTCCTTTGAAATATTTGAACCTAGAATTATACAAGAGGGCCCAATCTCCTTGTTGGAATGTTCTAGCCTTGATGCATTTATCATGCCAAAAATTCATGTATAATTGAACCACTTTAATGTGCATTAGAACCTGCAGCCTGAGGTCATCAAGGGAATTTAGTTGCTGCAATCTCTCGTCCTAAGAATTTGTGATTTTTAGGTGAGGTTGTGTTGCCATTATTAGTGTATTATACTCAAATTCAATGGAAAGTAGGGCTTTCTTACCATATGCCAACTCAAAGTGAGTGAACCTAATGGTGTCCTCCAATTATTGTTATAGGCCCAAGTGGCCTCAACAAGCCTTTATTCACAGTCTTTCTTATCACTACTAACCACCTTAGTCAAAATCATTTCTAATGCTCCATTTGTCATCTCTACTTTCCCATCTTCTTGAGGGTGATATGGGGTATATCTTCTATGTTTGATATTATTCTTTCTTGTTATCCCTTATATCAGATTGGAAATCAATTGAGAACCTTGGTGTGTCACTAGTTCCCTTGAATTTATTTTTTGTAAAAATAGTTTTCCCTTAATATATTTTCTACTTTCCATTATCTTTTTGTCTTAAATACCTCTCCTTTAGCCCACTTGCTCAAATAATCTATGCACAAAATGATATACTTATTCTATCCAGATCTACGGTCAATAGGCCCAATAAAGTCCATGCCCCACTTCTCAAATGGCTCAAAATTCACTTGATATTGTAGGGGCATATCATCCATCTAAGTAGGTTTCCCCATCCTCTCACATTCATCACATTGTGTAGTGTATATCTTAGAATATTGATGAAGAGTAGGCCAATAGTATCCTACTTGAAGAATCTCAGAGGTTGTCCTCTTTGCAGAAAAATGCCCCACACAAGGTACATCATGACATGCTAAGAGGATTTGATAAATCTTATTTTCTCTTAAACATATCCTTAGTATTTGATTATCCCAAATTCGGAGAGGATGGCCTCAATCTAGGTATAAGGAACACTTTTCTTGACAAATCTTCTCTTTACCTTCGAATAAAAGTTAGGGGGAAACTAGCTAGCAGCCAAAACTTTTTCTATATAAGAAAACCAAGGAAATAACAATGACATGGAGGTGCTCATCTATAATTTTATCATCTAGCATCTATTAATTTTCTAAAAGAAAGGTTATCTTAGATAAGAAATCTAGAACAACATTTAATTTCCTTGGTGTTGTTGTTGCTACAACCCCCCTCCAAAATTTTTCCTACGGTTCTATTTTGGAGCCCACCCTCTATTTAGAAGAACTTATCTTTCATGGTCATCAACTATTCCTATTAATTATCTAGTTTCAAAATCACTTATTCTTTCATGCAACACTTGTGTCATGTCTTGGCTACGTCCTGTTGTCAGCAGTTGTACAATTATTTACAACAAGTGTACTCTTTCTTGAACATAAGTACATCCATGTCTTGATCTAACATTGATTATTGGTATTGCCTCTAGGAGTTGCACAGTCCTCTATCAACTGAGATGAGAAGATCAGTTCAAGGGATGAACCTCAAAATATCATCAAATAGGAATTCATTGGGAAAGTAAACAGCACAATCTTCCACTAAGAGTCAGAACTATGCAATCCACTGAGCCAATCAACTGCGTAATCCCTTGTCACTCGAAATTGCATAGCCCTTTCTACTAGTCGACTATGCACTCCCCCTAGAGTATGAAATTGTGCATCCATAGAAAGAAGGGAGTGCTCAATCAGTAATGGGAAATTTTCACAAAGTTTATATTTCCGATCTCAGGGCAAGTGGCACTTTCTTCTTTCTTTTAGGCTTGAGATTCATAAAACATAACCTAATCCCATGAGGGATAAATCTATATAATAGAGGCTTGTAGAGATCATTTTCACACTCCAAATCGGATCTCTATCCTTCTGCATGAGTTCAAGGAAGTTAAAATTTGGCTTGCACTGCTATTTTGAGTAAGTTTCTAAGATATTTCTTTTAATTCTTTTTCTATTGCTTTTGTCGTCTTTATATTTTAAAGTTCCAATTTTCCTATTTATTCTTGTAGTTATTATTTTTTATGATAAAGTTACCTTGTACAAGTGTTGTTTCATTCCATTGTTCAGTTTTTACAAGTGTCACATCCCTCCCAATCCATTTTGCATGAAGGATCTTCCCTTTTATATGATATTTTATGTCTGATGATAGGGTTTGATATAAATTATATTACATATAGTCTATATTAGAGCCTAGATTGACCTCAGGCTGAAGGGAGGCAATCCTAGGATAACCACAAACCAAGCTTAACTTGGTAGCTAGCCCTACCAAGTCAGGAGAGGGCTCTCTCCTTGTCAATCTTAGTCAAGATGACTAATTTAAATATGGATTTTAGGCTAGGTATAGTATCTCTAGGGTTTTTAGTTGATTTTTATGGTTTTATTGATGGATCAGATGGAGCAGGTAGCTTTGGGTCCAGGAAATCAAGTCAGGAAGTGAGGTGGGTAGGTGTTTAAGCAATTGTAATTGAGTGAGATGGTAGGTCTAAGACTGATGATGAGCTGAGGAGGGAATGTAGAGATCATGTATCCTCTTCAAACTATAGAAAACATCAAAAATAAATGTATTCCCAAGGCAGAGCACCGTAACCAATGTATTCTACCTACCTATTATGATTTCATTTAGTTTAAAATAATGAATTAGATTTTGGCACACATAACATATGAGAAAAAACTAATGACAAAAGGAGAAACTATGCAAAAATACATTACCACAAGAATCCCACAAAAATAGTTGTAAATCATGTTTTATTTCCTTGCCAAACTGTTGTAGAGATGTACAATGTAGCTCAGAGCATCCAAGAGAGTCCAAGCTTTTCTAATGACTAAAAAAGTACATAATATAGACATAAAAACCACCTATGCTAGCCATTAGGGGTCGAATACAAGAGATAAGGTACTATTTCAACAATATCTAAATAAGGAACAAGAATATAGGCACTGGAACAACTTGCCTCTAAAACCATGGAAACTGATTCATTCACCCCCAAACCACCTCAAAATGATGAATCTACCCTTTAAGGTCATTTTACAACTAAATTTACATAGCATAGCATCCTTTACAATCATAAATTCATCCAAACTGAGAGAAAAAGTCAACTTGTAGAAAAACTAGGTGAAATTTGGATTTTTGAGCAAACTGGCTCTATGCGTAGTGTCATTCGCTAGGTGTGCAGCGCCACTTATTAGCTGATTGTGGAGGCCTTACCCTTAACTAAATTGAGCTTAAGAAATCTCATTGGAAAGGTCTTCCTATCTAGTCTCTAGAACATCTTGAATTTTTTCATTTGGAGGTCATTTTAACCCTCAAAAGTGGAATCTCCCAAGGCCGCTTCCTGTGTGTCCAAAAACAGGTAGAGAGGTCATTTTTTTGATGTTTGTTGACCTTTAGGTGACCAAATTTTGCTCCAAAATTGCTGAAACTTTCAGGGATTGATGTTCTCATCATGCTGAATCTAAATATGCAAACCATTTCTCCAAACATTCTCCCATTCAAAAGCATAACAGCGGTGGCACTATGCCCCTAGAGCAATTTTCTGTGTTGGAGAATTTAAAAATGACAAAATGACAAAAAATCACTAAAAATTACCCAAATTTGGCACAAGGCTCCCTCATTAGTTGATTTGATGGGTTAGTGAGGCTTAAGCCAATATTTTTAGCTTTTCTTGCTCCTTTTTTCTCCTCGAGGCCTTTCCCAACCTTGCCTTAAGCTTCCTCATCCTTATATTGCATATTTTGTTCCAAGTCATATAGTGATAGGCCATTTGGTGAAGCATCTTCTTGTCTCTATTTGCCTTCTCAAGCAGCCACTCAAGGTGTATGTTGACCCTTTCAAGCCAAGTTTCCCAGTCATTCTCAATCTCTTGCTCAATGGAGGTCAACTTGACCTTTGCCTTCTTAGCCTTTTGCTTGTTCTCCTTGATTATTTGCAACTCCATAAGAACTTTCTTATAGGTCAATTGTTTGTTCTCTTGCTTTAGATATTTGATGACCCATTTAGCCCTCTCTAAATTGTCAGACAAGTCTTGTATCTCAACCTCTTGCTCCTTTATGATCATATCTTTAACAGTCCTTGGATCTTGAGCATCCTAGTGAATGACATCAATTCCTTGTGTTTACTCACGATCAACAAGGAAAAAATATCTCTCTTTCCCATCACAGGACCCTTCTCATGAATTTTTCCCTTGCCTTTACCTTTTCCCTTGTGTTGCTTACCAACATGTACCAGTTTAGCTCAAAAAGAAGGCAAAGCCCCTTCCACTCCTTGTCGAGATAGAATTTGCTTGTGGCCTGAAGATGAAGGCTAGACATCTTCCACACCTTGTGGAGATAATACTTGCCTGGAAGCAACAAAAATTTTCCTACTACCTCTCTCATATGTCACAAATACTGGCACTCCAATATTTTCAGTCTCTTTGACCTTTTCATGTCTTGAAGGTCCACCTTCTTCATGTGGCACTAATGAAAATACTTGAGGGACTTTGAAAATTTCATTAGAAATGAAGGTTTCCCATGGTATATGAAGAAGGTTTAATTGATGCAAAACAATGATTTTAATCAAAGAGTAGTGGTGGATGCTGGTTAATTGTTGGGGATATGATTTTGTTATTTACAATGAAATACATCTTCTCTATATTTTTGAACATGAATTAGGGGATATTCATCATTCTCACCCTAGTGAAATGCATCAATAGTTTAAATGTGGTAGGCATACAGTCTAGAGAATCTACCTTCACAGGTAAAGTACTTGATGATGATCTTCATCAATGGAGCAAATCTATCCTCCAAGAATTTAAATGGGAATACTCTCTTGAGTCTGTTATGATATTTAGCCTTGATGTAAGGCTCATAGTACTCTACGTCATTGTCCTAACGTTTGTTCCACTTTTCACCCACATTAGGAATACATGTAGCCTCTAAAATGACGGTTGGTGACAAACTGAATGTAACCCCAGCAAGGTTTACCTCATTGTTGTCCAAGTGTGTCACAAACAACCTTGCTAATTCATGATGAGATTTTACCCTTTCCACCATTTCAAAAAGACTGAAACATGACTAATCTCTGAAACAAGAAAGGGCAAATGGGCAGGATTGTGACTCCCTCAAACTAGTGGGCTCCTCTCTAATATGTTTTCCTCTCTTATGAGGCTTTCTATCCTGTGTGTCTCTCTCCCTGGAACTGTCACTATGGGTTTCTTCCTCCATTTCATACTCACTATCCATCTCCATTGTTTTACAACTATTTCTCTTTGTGGTGATTGAAGAGTGGTGTATTGGTGGGTGAATGGAAGATGAGTATGAAGAGATTTGATTAGGAAAATAGGTGAGGGTGACAAGGAATGAGAAAGGGATGTAGGGAGTGAGTAGGGTTAGAGAATAGTATAGGGTTTAGGATATATGTAGGTTTGGGGTATATGTAGGGTTTGGGATATATGTATAGGGCTTGGGAATTAGGGAAAAGTTTAGGGAATGACGTTTAGGGAATTATGTATGGGAGGATGGGGTTTAGAGAAGAAATAAAAGATGATATATGACAACAATAATGAGTGTATTTTTACAATATATGGGATAATTTAGTGACAATTAGGGTTTGATGTTTTTGAGAGACAACACAACACAAAACTCATGCAACAATTCTTTTACCAAGAATAGTGATGTTAGTTGCAATGAGGCAATGGATAAGTTTTGAAGTGATTTGATGCAATTTTCAATGATCTAGATCTCAATTTCCAGGTGTGTAGTATTAGTGCCTTGATCTACCTTAGGCTGAAGGAAGGTAGGTCTAGGGTAACATCAAACCATGCTTAACCTGGTAGCTAGCCCTACCAGGTCGGGAGAGGGCTCTCCCCTTATCAATCTCAATTCGGATATTAGCAATTAGAGCTTGAGATAACTTAATTTAATGTAGATTTTAGGCTAGGTATGGTAGCTCAGCATCTCAAGTTTGATTTTTAGGTTTTGGTTGCTGGATTAATTGGAGAAGGCAGATTGGTTTGGTAAATCAACTCAGGGATACAGTCATGTTTTGTGGGGTGAGGTAGACAAGGGTTTATGTACTAGAAAATGATTAGATGGTATATTAAGAGATCCAAGGATTGGAGGAGGGCATAAAGAAACTATGAATCCTCTTCAGACAATTGAAAACATTGAAAACCAAATGCATTCCCAAGACAGAGCAAGTAGTGTATTTTGTCCATTCACCTTGATTCATTTAGGTTTAGAAGAGAAAAATGGATTTGGATACATTTAAAACATATGAAAAACTTATTACAAAGAAGAAACAATACATAAAATTACTGTCACAAGGATCCTACGAAAATAGTTGTGAAACTTGGTTTTATTCCTTGCCATACTGTTGTAGAGATATACAATAGAGTTCAGAGCTTCCACAAGAGTCCAACCTTTCCAAATGACTAAGAAATTACATAATATAGGCAATTAAATCACTCATTATAGCTATCAGGGTCGAATCCATGAGAAGAGGGGTTGTTTCAACCATATCTAAAGGAAGAACAAGAATATAGGCAGTGGAACAACTTGCCTCTAAAACCAAGGAAACCAAATCATTATAGCTCAAAACCACTTGGAACGTGATGTATCTACCCTATAAAGTGATTTTCATCCATATTTACATCGAATTCATCATTTATCATGCTTACATTTACCAATAAATGAGGAAAAATTGATCTCCCAATAAAACTAGGAAAAATCTGGAAAATCGGGCAAAATTGGCAAAATCAATTTAATGCGCAACATTTTTTCTAGGCCAATTTTGGAGGCCTTACCAGAGTCAAAATTAGGTGTAGGATAGCTTGTTAGGTCTAGTTTCTGGAACAACTTGAATTTCTGAATTTGTGGTTTAGGTGCCCCTCCAAAGATTGATTCTCCCAAGACTGCTTCCTGTGTGGCAAAAAAGTGGTAGAGAGGGCACTTTTTCGGTGTTTCTTGCCCTTTTGGAGACCTAGAACATATCCAAAATTCCTCACTATTTTTTACCTTGCTTATTTTTTCATGCTGATTCCAAATATATAAGCTGTTTTGCAAATGGATGCCCCAATAAAAACATAGCGCCACTGCACCTATTGGAAAAACCTATTTTTCCAATTCAAAAATAACAAAATTTTATCCAAATTTCTTGAAATTTGGCATGAATGATCCTTGTTAGGTTCTTTCATGGGCCAATGATGCTTCATCTAAGATCTTGAGTTTATATTGCTCTTTTTTGCTCCTCAAAGCTCTTTTTGGCTTAGCTTTTAGCCTATTTACCCTTGTTTTGCAAATCTTGTTCCATGTTAGGTAGCGATAAGCCATATGGCGCAACATTCTCTTCTCTTTGTTGGCTTTCTGAAGCAACTTCTCAAGGTGAATGTTCACCCTTTCCAACCATGTCTCTCGGTAATTCTCAATTTCTTTCCCAAGGGAGGTCATCTTGATCTTTATTTTCTTTTCCCCTTGCCTATCTTCCCTAATCATTTGCAGCTCCATAATAGCTTGCTTATTTGTCAATTGTTTTTTTTCTTGCTTAAGAAAGTTGATGATCCATTTGGCCCTCTCAAGGTTATGTGATAAGGCTTATATTTCATCCTCCTTCTCTTTGATAATCATTTCCTTGAGTCTCGAGCTTTGAGAGCCCAAATCAATGACATCCTCCTCAATCAAAATAAAATCCCTATATTTCCCTTCAATAGGACCCTCCTCATGCATTTTTTGTTTCCCTTTGTCTTTACTCTTTGACTGTTGGCCAGCCTGTATAGCTGGAGGAGAAGGCAAATACCCTTCGATCCCTGGTGGAGATAACATTTACTTGTAGTCTGGTGAAGAAGGCGAGACCGCTTCCACTCCTGGTGGAGATAGTACTCACTTGGTAGCAGCAAAAAGACTCCTTGTACCTCTCTCATAAGTGAAAAACACTGATACTCCTGTGGTCTCAATCTCTTTGACCTCCCACTGTCTTGAAGGTCCTCCTTCCTGCTGAGGCACTGATGAAAATATCTGAGGTCCCTCTCCATAGGTTTTAATGATGGAGCAGCTGATGAGGAATGATGGGATGACATGGGGACAAGATGAGTATGAAGAGATTTTAAAATATAAGATGAGTGAGGTGTATGGGGATGGTGAGTGCTTGAGCGAACGAAGGTTTTTAGGTTTTAGGGAATGAGGGGAATGAGGAGAGTGAATAGGGTTTTAGAATTTAGGATAAGGGTTTGATAGGGAAGTAGGAGTAGTGAAGATGTAGGATTGGGGAGTTAAGGTTTGGGAATAATGTATAGGGCTAGGGTTTTATATGGAGGGTAGGGTTTTGGGAAATGAGCTCTAATGAATTAGGGATAGGGGAGGGGACATAGGAAAGAGGTGAAAAATGGAATAGGAGAGCAAAAATAGATGTTTTACAACTCATGATAGGTGATTTAGTGATCAGTTTAGGGTTTTGAGAAGAAATTCAAAGACAACTAGGGTTTGATTTAGATGAGACCACACAACTCAATAAACCAAGCAATAAATCTTCTTCAACAAGGTGGATGACTATAATTACTTGGAAGAATCATTAAAGAGCTCTGGAGGTATTTTGATGACAAATTTGAAGTGTTTTGGCCTTCCCCAACAAGTGCACAGTGCCAGTGTAATTTTACATTAGCAGAGCCCAACAGGTGCATAGCGCCAATTTAATGTGCAACACCTTTTGGTAGACTAGTTCTGAAGGAATTTCTAGTGTCCAAATTGGGCATGTGATAGCTTGTTGGAATGCTTATCGTGTCCACTTTCTAGAACATCTTGAACTTTCCAATTTGGAGGTCATTTGCCCTGTCAAAAGTCCAATCACACAAGGCTAGTCAAATGTGCAAAATGATGTTGCCTAAATGCAGAGCGTTGTTGGAGTAAACTTTAGAAGGTCTTCCACAACTCCCAATTGAGCTCATGATAGATAATTGGAAATATATTTGTGTCTAGGTATCATTTTACTCATCCATCAAGTCATTTGGCCAAGAAGGCTAGGATAAATCTTGATTTTCCCAAGGTCACTCTAGAGATGCATTAACTTTCCTGAGGCAATTGTATTTTACACGTTTCTCTAAAACCATGATAGATGTGTAAAAACTAAAAGAGGCATTTCTTTTTGGGTCACCAAGGGACAAAAAGCCTTCTCACGTTTTTCAAATTCATCTTTTCTTACTCAAAAACATCATTTGAGTAAAACCTATCCCGATGTGTGGAACATGGGATTTGTCAAAATGAAGTGAAATGAAGGGGATAAGGGGCTTATAAATTCTTGAGAAAGTTTTAGGAAGTAGGGAGGGAAGTTAGGAAGTAAAGGAAAATTGAATTTCAAATGTTGAGTGAGGGGAAGGGGTTCAAAAGGGAAAAACACAGGCCTAACCTAGAAAATTGTCAAATTGTAGCAATAATCTAGGGTTTGTGGGAAAATGATGAATTTGAGGGATATCAGTGATGGGAGGTGTTTAATAAGGTACATTAAGGACTAGGGAAGGTGTATGAGAATCAAGATGCAAGTTTTGCTAATGACTTGACCATCCAAGAGAAGTTACCTTCAAAACCCTAAGAGAGGGAAATGAGCCTTACCCAAGTACAACTAAAGCACGAACAAGGTGTAAAATGACCCATGGGAAATTCAAATGATGGTGAAAAGTCTTTGAATGATGGTACACTGAGCTAAATGGTGACATGGACCAACATTTGGACAACTTTGAAAGGAGTGAAAACAAACCCTAGGCCTAATACCCAGTGACCAAATTTTACTTGAAGACTCACTGAAATGAGAAAATTTGACTTTGACATCCTAAAACCACTTTGTAAGAGCATATTTCATCACTGGGGATGGCTTCAAAGGCTGACACTAACATTGGCTCTAATGGGGATGGGACCTCCTTGGAGTTGCCAAGAACCGTAGATCTTTGGGAGAGCACACCAGTGCCTTATCCATTGGGAAATATGGAATCAACATCTTGGCAACAAAAACATCAAAACTCAAGACTCAAGACTAAAAAATCATAATTGAAATGAATAGGAATTGACTAACTCAAAACTGAAACAAGACTCTCGAAAGCTAAAACTAAACACTCAGTAGCTGAAACTAGACACTCAGTAGTTGAAACTATCTTGAAACTAACCAAAACGAAAAAAATGACTCAAGACTTACTTAATTGAAACAAGTACTTACAAAGCCTTTTAATGGAAGAAATCCATCAGGATTTGAGGGCTTCAAATCATGATGACAACCACCTGCCTACTGATGAAATATGTACAATTATGTGAAGTAGGCCTTCCAATGTAACCAATATAGCAGATAGCTACTTACTGAAATCTTGATCTCACTTTCCCCAAGCATGTAGAATGATGTACATGTAGGAAACTCATAATAACAACTGAAACCAAGGCTTATGCTAACAAACCAGGAAACATTCATCTTTTCTAAAGCTTGCAAAAGAATGCTAAAAGGGATCTTAAAAATCCTAAAGCACTAGCTTGTCATGAGATCCATCAGCAAAAATACAAGTACTCCCTTCATTCTGATTTGAAAGAACAGTTGGCCGCTGATTGATAGGAAGACATAGAGAACTATAAGCTTCTTATATTTCTCAGGCTCATAATCCTCAATTTCATAGTCTAAGTCATTCTCAAATAGAAAACATTCTTCAAAATTATCAAACATGATAGCCTTATCATCTTCATGAAAGAAAACCAAATCTATTTGTTGATCTACAAATCTAATTTCAAGACTATTGTCATTTTCAAAAGTGGAAGAAGATTCACCAACACCTTCTTGACCATGTGCACATTGCAAACCTGCATTATCTTGGGTTGTAACATGCCCTTTCAAGAGTTGATCTATCTCATCTTCAAATAGTGATTGTCTTATTTCCATCTGAAAGATTCACAAGGTTGTTGAATATCTTCATTAATTTCAAACAAAGGAGTATACATATTTTCCTCATATTGTTGATTCATTTCATATGATTCTTGTTGACTATCAAGATGAAAAATTCCTTCATCTTCAAGTAAAGAAGAAGCTACTGTATGTTGATTATGATCATGTGTAAAAAAGTGTCTGGTTTCAATGATTTCCTCATCATCATGATCTGAATCTTGTTCATCATCATGATCTGAATGTAGATTTGAATTAGTCAACTTGACTTTATCACAATCTGAAATTGAAACTTGATTTCCTTGCATACTGTCTTCTGCTATGGGAAAATCTGAAATAAAACCTTGCCTTTCATCATTTTCCATTGTACTAAGATCTTGAACCTACTGCAAATTTTCCTGATCATCTTGATAAGTACTGCTCTCTTTGTGTTGCTGAAATGGATTTTCATATAGGGCTTCCATGATCTCATCATTCATGAAGTCATCATCTTCATAAATTTCTCAAGATTTTCAATAAAACTATAAAAATGTTTACAATTATTCCTAACTAAATTTAAGGATGGATAATATTCTTTATACCTTTCAAAGAACGTGGTATGAAAACCTTTCAAATAGTAAATACAAGTAGGCAGCAAACTTTCATACCAAGATTGGGCTTTACCTTCCAGAGTGGCCATGAATATCTTCATCAATCAATCTTCAAGAAAAGCAACAATCAACTTGCGAATATGCATGTGAAATCTAACCAGATGTAAAGCAGCATCATTCCTATCATCATCTTTAAACATAGGCAAATTCCTTTACCAATCTACCTTAGGAATTTTATTTTGTAAACATGGAATGTGATCTCGGCTCATGGGAGCATACCTTTGATCCAGCAAATCCATTTGATAAAAATGAATTCACCAAGAAATTCTTGAGGCTACTGGTTCTTGAAGGGTAGAGTTGATAGAAAAATTCAGAACCTTGGCATTCTTCGACACTGGAGTCGCCAGGTGAATGATTTCATCCTTTCGGTGTCTGATCATTATCCACCACCAAAAATCTGATATAAACTTCATACATTTTACTGAGAAACATAAAACTACGTTGCTCAGTATGGTCACCACTATGTTAGTGCCTTGATCTACCTCAAGCTGAAGGAAGGCAGATCTAGGGTAACATCAAACCACACTTAACCTAGTAGCTAGCCCTACCAAGTCGGGAGACGGCTCTCTCCTTGTTAATATCAATTAGGATATTTGAAATTAGGGCTTGATATGATTGAATTTAATGTATATTTTAGGCTAGGTATAGTAGCTCATGGTTTCAGGTTTGATTTTTAGGTTTTGGTTGTTGGATCAATTGGAGAAGGCAGATTGCTTTGGGAAATCAACTCAGGGATACAATCATGTTCTGTGTAGTGAGGTAGACAAGCGTTTATGTACTAGAAAAGGATTAAGATGGTAGTTTAAGATAGCTGAGGAGTTGATGAGTGCATAAAGAAACTATGAATCCTCTTAAAACAGTTGAAAACATTGAAAACCAAATGCATTCCCAAGATAAAGCACAACAATTTATTTTGTCCATTCACCTTGATTCATTTAGTTTTAGAAGAGAAAGATGGATTTGGATACATATAAAAAATATGAAAAACTTATTACATATAAAACTCACTCTGACAAGAATCCCACAAAAATAGTTGTGAAACCTGGTTTTTTTCCTTGCCAAACTGCTGTAGGTATATAGAATAGAGTTCAGAGCTTCCACAAGAGTCCAACCTTCTCAAATGACTAAGAAATTACATAATATAGGCAAATAACCCACTCATGCTAGCTATCAGGGTCAAACCCATGAGAAGAGGGGTGGTTTCAACCATATCTAAACTAAGAACAAGAATATAGGCAGTGGAACAACTTGCCTCTAAAACCAAGGAAACCAATTCATTACAGTTCAAAACCTCTTCGAACTTGATGTATCTACCCTATGAAGTGATTTTCATCCATATTTACATTGAATTCATCATTTACCATGCTTACATTTGCCAAGAAATGAGGAAAAACTGATCTCCCAAGAAAACCACGAAAAACCTGGAAAATAAAGCAAAATTGGCAAAATCAATTTAATGCATAGTGCGAAAATTTTAATGTCCAACACTTTTTCTAGGAAAATTTTGGAGGCTTTCCCGTAGTCCAAATCAGGTGAAGGATAGCTCATTAGAAATCTTATCAAGTCTGCTTTTCGGAACAACTTGAATTTCTAAATTCAGAGTTCATTTTCCCCTCCAAAAATTGATTCTCCCAAAACTACTTCCTATGTGGCAAAAAAGTGGCAGAGAGGGCACCTTTTGGGTGTTTTTGGCCCTTTTGGAGACCTAGAACTTGTCCAAAATTCCTCACTATTTCGGAACTTGCTTATTTTTCCATGCTGATTCTAGATATATAAGCAATTTTGAAAATGGATGACCCCAATAAAAACCAGTGCTACGCACCTATTGGAAAAACCTGTTTTTCAAATTCAAAAATTCAAAAATGATAAAATTTCATGAATGATCCTTGTTAGGTGCTTTCATGGGCCAAGGATGCTTCAGCCAAGATCTTGAGTTTATCTTGCTCTTCTTTTCTCCTCAAAGCTCTTTTTAGCTTAGCTTTTAGCCTTTTTACCCTTGTTTTTCAAATCTTGTTCCATGTTAGGTAGTGATAAGCCATATGGCGCAGCATTCTCTTCTCTTTGTTGGCTTTCTCAAGAAACTTCTCAAGGTGAATGTTCACCCTTTCCAGCCATGTCTCTAGGTCATTCTCAATTTCTTTCTCAAGGGAGGACATCTCGATCTTTCTTTTCATTGCACCGTCCCTATCTTCCCTAATCATATGCAGCTCCATAATAGCTTGCTTATCTGTCAATTGCTTGTTTTCCTGCTCAAGAAAGTTTATGATTGATCTGGCCCTCTCAAGGTTAAGTGATAAGGCTTGTATTTAAGCCTCCCTCTCTTTGATAATTACTTCCTTGAGTCTTGAGCTTTGAGAGTCCAAATCGGTGACATCCTCCAAAATCAAAATAAATCCTTGTCTTGCCCTTCAATAGAGCCCTCCTCATGCATTTTCTATTTTCCTTTATCTTTACTCTTTGACTGCTGGCCAACTTGTATAGCTGGAGAAGAAGGCAAAGCCCCTTACACCCTTGGTGGAGATAGCATTCTCTTTTCGTCTGGTGAGGAAGGTGAGACCCCTTCCACTCCTGGTGGAGATAGTACTTGCCTGGCAGCAGTAGAAAGACTCTGTGTGCCTCTCTCATAAGTGATAAACACTGGAACTCTTGTGGTCTTAGTCTCTTTGACCTCTTGCTATCTTGAAGGTACCCCCTCCTCCTAAGGCACTGAAGAAGATATCTGAGGTCTCTTTCCATGTGTTTTAATGATGTAGTAGTCGATGAGGAATGAAGGGATGAGGTGGGGACTAGATGAGTATGAAGAGATTTTAAAAGATAAGATGACTGAGGTGTATGGGGATGGTGAGTTCTTGAGGGAGTGGAGGTTTTTATGTTTTACAGAATGAGGGGAATGAGGGCAGTGAATAGGGTTTTACAATTTAGGATAAGGGTTTCATAGCAAAGTAGGAGTAGTGAGGATGTAGGATTTAGGAGTTAGGGTTTGGGAATAATGTATAGTGCTAGGGTTTTATAGAGAGGGTAGGGTTTTGGGAAATGAGCTCTAATAAATAAGGGATAGGGGAGGGGAATTAGGAAAGTAGGTGAAACATGGAATATAAGAGAACAAATATATGTTTTACAACTTATGAGAGGTGATTTAGTGATCAGTTTAGGGTTTTTAGAAGAAATTCAAAGACAACTAGGGTTTGCTTTAGATGAGGCCACAAAACTCAATAAACCAAGCAGTAAATCTTCTTCAGCAAGGTGGACGATTGTACTTACTTGGAAGAATCATTAAAGAGATTTGGAGGTGTTTTGAGGACAAAATTAAAGTGTTTTTGCCTTCCCCAATAGGTGCGCATTGCTAGTGTAATTTTACATTGGCAGAACCCAACAGGTCCACAACACCAATTTAATGCACATCACCTTCTTGTATACTAGTTTTGAAGGCCTTTACAGTGTCCAAATTAGGCATGGGATAGCTTGTTGGAAATATTATGAAGTTTACTTTCCAGAACATCTTGAATTTTCCAATGTGGAGGTCATTTTCCCTATCAAAAGTCCAATCTCCCAAGACTGGTTAAAATGTGCAAAATGAGGTTGCCTAAATGCAGAGTGATGTTGCAATCAAATTTTGAAGGTCTTCAACAACTGTAAATTGAGCACATGATAGCTCATTGGAAATATCTTTGTGTGTACTTATCATTTTACTTATCCAATAAGTCATTTGGCCAACGAGGCTAGGAAATATCTTGATTTTCCCAAGGTCACTCTAGCAGTGCATGAACTCTCCTGAGGTAACTGTATTTTGAACATTTCTCTAAAACCATGACATCTGTGTAAAAAATGAAAGAGGCTTTTCTTCGTGGGTCACTGAGGGACAAAAAAATCTATCAATTTTTCCAAATTCATCTTTTCTTGCTCAGAAACATCATTTGAGTAAAACCTATCCCGATGTGTGGAACAGGGGATTTGTCAAAATGAAGTGAAATGAAGGGGATAAGGGGCTTCTAAATTCTTTATAAAGTTGTGGGAAGTACAAAGGGATGCTAGGAAGCAGGGGAAAGTGGAATTTCAAATGTTGAGTGAGGGGAAGGGGTTCAAAATGGAAAAACACATGCCTAACCTAGAAATTTGTCTAATTATAGCAATAATCTAGGGTTTGTGGTAAAATGATGAATTTGAGGGATATCAGTGATGGGAGCTGTTTAATAAGGTACATTAAGGATTTGGAAAGGTGTATGAACATTAGTATGTGGTTTTTGCTGATGATTTGACCGTCCAAGAGAAATTACCTTCAAAACCCTAGGAAAGGGAAATGAGCCTTACCCAAGTACAATTGAAGCACGAACAAGGTGTAAAATGGCCCATGGGAACTTGAAATGATGATGCAAACTCTCTGAATGATTGTACACTTAGCTGAATGGTGACATGGATTGACATTTGGATAATTTTGAAAGGAGTGAAAACAAACCCTAGACCTAATACCCAATGACCAAATTTTACTTGAAGACTCACTAAAATGAAAATATTTGACTTTGACATCCTAAAACCACCTTGCAAGAGCATATTTGATCACTCGTGGAAGGCTTCAAAGGCTAACACTAACACGTAGTGCACTCACCGAGGTGCGTTGCTCTACAGTTTAATTTTACACTATAGAAAATTCCTAGGTGCATAGCGCCACTTCTATGCGTAGCGCCAGACTTTGGTGCGTAGCACCTTTTTGAATACCACTTTTAGAGGCCTTCTCGATGTCAAAATTGGACATGTGTTAGCTCGTTGGAAATACTGTCAATTCTAATTTTTAGAACATCTTGAATTCTTCAATTTGGAGTTCATTTACCCTGTCAAAAGTCAAATCTCCCAAGACTGGTCAAAATGTGCAGAATGAGGCTGCCTAAATGCAAAGTGTTGTTGCACTCAACTTTTGAAGGTCTTACTCAACTCCCAATTGAGCTTATGATAGATCATTGGAAAGTTGTTCGTGTCTACATATCAACTAACTCATCAAGAAAGTCATTTGGTCATTCCGCCAAGGAGAAAAATTTATTTTACTAAGGTCACTCAAGAGGTGCAGCAACTCTTCTGAGGCAACTATATTTTTGACATTTCCCTAAAACCATAACACCTCTGTAAAAAGTGAAGAAGGTTTTTCATCCTTCGTCATTTTGAAAAAAACCTCTTTCACTTTTTCCAAATTCTTTTTTTCTTGCTCATAAACAAAAACCCTACGAGAGGGAAATGAGCCTTACCTGAGCACAACTGAAGCAGAGCAACGTGTAAAATGACCCATTGGAACATGAAATAATGATGAAAAATCTTTTAATGATGGTACAATCATTCGAATGGTGACATGGACCAATACTTGGAAGACTTTGGAAGGAGTGAAAACAATCCTAGACCTAATACCTAGTGACCAAATTTTACTTGAAGACTCACTGAAATGACAAAATTTGACTTTGACATCCTATTACCACTTTGTGAGAGCATTTTTTATCATTGCCTGAAGGCTTCAAATACTGACACTAACATTGGCTCCATTGGGGATGGTAGCTCCTTGGAGGTGCTAAGAGCACCATAGACCTAGTAGCCTTATCCATTAAGCATGGAGTCAAAAACTCAAGCTGAAATTACATGACTGAAAACTGACTACTTAACGACAAAAACTGACTCTGAAACTGCCTTGAAAATGACTAAAATAAAAAAATGACTCAAGACTTACTTAACTAAAACAATTACTTACAAAGCTCTTTAATGGCAGTAGACCATCAAGATTTGAGGGATTCAAATCATGATGAAAACCACACACCTACTGATTTAATATGTATAATCATGTGAAGTGGGCCTTTCGATGTAACCAATCCAGCAGATGGCTACTTACTAAAATTATGCTCTCACTTTCCTTGAGTAGGTAGAATGATGTAGATGTAGGAAACTCACAATAACAACTAAAACCAAGGCTTATGGTAATGAACCAGGAAACATTCATCTTCTCTAGTGCTTCCAAATGAATGTCGAAAGGATCTTGAAAATCCTGAAGCACTCGTCTTGAGATCCAGCAACAAAAACACAAGTACTCACTTCATTATGAGCTGAAAGAACAGTTGGTTGTTGATTGATAGGAAGGCATAGAGAAGTATAAGCTTCTGCTATCTGAGTGTTGGTTGTAAATTCCTTAATCATGAGAAATTCTGACTCGATTTTTGGCATACTATCTCTCTCAGGCGCATACACCTTAATTTCATAGTCTAACACTTTCTTAAACATAAAACATTCTTCAAGATTATAAAACATGACAAACCTATCTTCTTCATGAAGGAAAACATTATCTGTTCACTCACCTATAAATATAATTTCAAGATTGTCATCATTTTCAAAAGTGGAATACGCTTCACTAACACCTTCTTCACAATATGAGCACTCCAAACCTGCATTAGCTTGGACTGTAACATGATCTTTTAGGGGTTGATCTATCTCATCTTAGGATAGAGGAGATAATACTTTTTGTTTTCTTTTGCTCAAAAAATTATTTTCATTTTGAAATAACATGAAAAACATGAAAAACTTGAATGATAGTCCTCAATTCCCTAGTCTTCTATAATTTGAAAAAATTGTTGATCATATTCATATGACATGGCAATCAAATTATCATGTTTCTTATTGCACTCGCCGGTCATGCGAGGGAAAACTTCAGATGGTTCTTGAAACTCAAAAATAACACTTCTATTCATTACCATTGAGTTATCCAAAGAATATTTTTCACTTACATGAATAGAGATCTCATCTTGTTTTTCATAAAAGGACTAGATTACCTCCTCGTGAAGACTTTGTTCTAATGAAATGAGAACACTTGGGTCAATAACTCTGTCTTCTTCTTTCCAGATAATCTCAACAACAAAGCTTTCCTTCATGAGATTTAGAAGAAGGTACTCTTCATCATCATGATCTAAATCTAAATCTGCAATATCGAACTTGACGTTATCACAATTTGAAATTGAAACTTGATTTCCCTGCATACTATCTTCTGCTATGAGCAGATCTAAAATAAGACCTTCTCTTTCATCATTTTCCATTGTACTAAGATCTTGATCCTGCTGCAAATTTTCCTGAGCATCTTGATAAATATCCTCTAATCTCTCTCTATGTTGCTGAAATGGATTTTCATACAGGGCTTCCATGATCTCACCACCCATGAATTCATCATCTCCATAAACTTTGTCAAGATTTTCAATAAAACTATAAGCATGTCTACAATAGTTCTGAACTAATATTAAGTATGAATAAGATTCTTTATACCTTTCAAAGAACATGGTATGAAAATATTTCAAATAGTAAATACAAGCAGGTGACAAGCTTTCATACAAAGATCGGGCTTCACATTTCAGAGTGGCCATGAATATCTTCATGAAGCAGTCTTTACGAAAATCAACCTTCAACTTGCGAATATGCATGTGAAGTCTAACCAGTTGTAAAGTAGCATCATTCCTATCATCATCTTTAAACATAGGGAAATTACCTTGCCAATCTACCTTAGGAATTTTATTTTGGAAACTTGGAATGTGAACTAGGCTCATGGGAGCATACATTCGATCTAGCAAATCCATTTTGCTAACAATGAATTCACCAAGAAATTCTTCAGGCTACTGATGCTTGAAGAGTAGAGTTGCCATAAACATTTTGAAACTTGGGATTTCTCGACACTGGAGTCACTAGGTGAATGATTTAAGTCTTCTAGTGTCTGATCATTGTCAACCATCAACAATCAGATCTATGCTTCCCAGTATGGTCGTCGTTATGTTAGAGCCTATATTGACCTCAGGCTGAAGGGAGACAATCCTAGGATAACCACAAACCAAGCTTAACCTAGTAGCTAGCCCTACCAGGTCGGGAGAGGGTTCTCTCCTTGTCAATCTCAGTTGAAATGACTGATTTAAATATGGATTTTAGGCTAGGTATAGTAGCTCTAGGGCTTTTAGTTGACTTTGATGGTTTTCTTGCTGGATCAGACAGAGCAAGTAGCTGTGGGTTTGGGAAATCAAGTCAGGAATGTAGGGTGTTCTATGGGGCGAGGTAGGTACGTGTTTAATCACTCGTAATTGAGTGAGATGGCAGGTCTATTACTGATGAAGAGTTGAGGAGGGCATGTAGAGATCATATATCCTCTTCAAAAAGTAGAAAATATCAAAAACTAAATGTATTCCCAAGGTAGACCACTGTAACCAATGCATTCTACCTATCTATCTTGATTTCATTTAGTTTAGAAGAATGAATTAGATTTTGGCACACATAACACATGAGTAAAACTAATGATAGAAGGAGAAACTATGAAAAAACACATTACCACAAGAATCCCACAAAAATAGCTGCAAATCCTGTTTTATTTCCTTGCCAAACAGTTGTAGAGATTTACAATGTAGCTCAGAGCATCCAAGAGAGTCCAACCTTTGCTAATAACTGAAAAGATACATAATATAGACATGAAAACCACCTATGCTAAACATCAGGGGTCAAATCCAAGAGATAAGGGACTGTTTTGACCATATCTAAACTAGGGATAGGAATATAGGCAGTGGAACAACTTGCCTCTAAAACCATGGAAACTAATTCATTCACACCCAAACCACCTCAAAATGATGAATCTATCCTTTAAGGACATTTTAAAATTATATTTGCATAGAATAACATCATTTAAAATCATAAATTCATCCAAAATCAGACAAAAGTTCAACTTGTAGAAAAACTAGGTGAAATTTGGATTTTTGAGCAAACTGGCTCTATCCGTAGCGCGAGTGGCCAGGTGTGTAGTGCCATTTCTCCATTGATTTTAGAAGCCTTCCACTTATCCCAATTGAGCCCAAGATAGCTCATTTAAGAGGTATTCCTATCTAGTTTCTAGAACATCTTGAATTTTTGCATTTGGAGGTCATTTGCTCCCTCAAAAGTGGAAAGAGGCAGAGAGGTCATTTTTTGATGCTTTTTTTACCTTTAGGTTACCAAGTTTTCCTCCAAAATTGTTGAAAATTTTAGGGATTGATGTTCTCATCATGTGGAATCCAAATATGCAAACCATTTCTCCAAAATGTCTCCTATTCAAAAGCATAGTGTCAGTGGCCCTACGCACCTAGAGAAATTTTCTATGTTGGAGAATTTCAAAATTTCAAACTGATAAAACTTCACCAAAACTTGCCCAGGTTTAGCACAAGGCTCCCTCATTAGTTTCTTTGATGGGTGAGTGAGTCTTCGACCAAGATTTTTAGCTTGTCTAGCTCCTTTTTACTCCTCAAGGCCTTCCTCAACCTTGCCTTATGCCTTCTCATCCTTATATTGCATATTTTGTTCCAGGTCATATAGTGATAGGCCATGTGGCAAAGCATCTTCTTGTCTCTATTTTCCTTCTCAAGCAGCCCCTCAAGGTGTATGTTGACCCTTTGAAGCCAAGTTTCCTAGTCATTCTCAATCTCTTGCTTAATGCAGGTCAACTTGACCATTTCCTTCTTAACATTTTGCCTGTTCTCCTTGATTATTTGCAACTCCATAAGAACTTGCTTGTCAGTCAATTGTTTATTCTCTTGCTTTAGATATTTGATGATACATTTAGCCCTCTATAAATTTTCGGACAAGGCTTGTATCTCAGCCTATTGTTCCTTTATGATCATGTCTTAACAGTCCTTGGATCTTGAGCATCCAAGTCAATGATATCAATTCCTTGTGTCTCCTCATGATCAACAAGGACAAAATCTCTCTCTTGCCCATCACTAGGATCCTTCTCATGCATATTTCCCTTGTCTTTACCTTTACGCTTGTGTTTCTGCCTAACTTGTACCTATTTAGCTGAAGAAGAAGGCAAAGCCCCTTCCACTCCTTATGGAGATAGCATTTTCTTGTGGCTTGAAGATGAAGGCGAGACCCCTTCCACACCTTCTAGAGATAACACTCACCTCGCAATAACAAAATGTTTCCTAGTGCCCATCTCATATGTCACAAATACTAGCACTCCAATATTTTTAGTCTCTTGGACATTTTCATGTCCTGAAGGTCCACCCTCTTCATGTGTCACTGATGAAAAGACTTGAGGGCCTTTAAACATTTCATGAGAAATGAAAGTTTCCCATGGTATATCAAGAAGGTTTAGCTAGTGAAAAACAATGATTTTAATCAAAGAGTAGTGGTAGATGCTAGTTAACTGCTAGGGGTATGATTTCCTCTTTACAATGAATGCCATCTTCTCTATATTTCTAAACATGAACTAGGGGATATTCATCATTCTCACCCTAGTGAAATGCATAAACAGTCTAATGTGGTAGGCATACAATCTCGATAACCTTCCTTCACAAGTAAAGTACGTGATGATGATCTTCATCAATGCATCAAACCTACCGTCCAAGAATTTAAAGGGGAATACTCTCTTGAGTCCGTTATGATATTTAGCCTTGATGTAAGGCTCATAGTACTCTATGTCAATGTCCTGACCTTTGTTCCACCTTTCACCCACATTAGGAATACATGTAGCCTTTGAAATGACGACTAGTGACAATGTGAATGTAACCCCAACAAGGTTTACCTCATTGTTGTCCAAGTGTGTCACAAACAACCTTGCTAATTCATGATGAGATTTTACCCTTTCCACCATTTCACAAAAAATGAAACATGATTGATGTCTGAAACAAGAAAGGGTACAGCGGCAAGCTTCCAACTCCCTCAAACTAGTGGGCTCCTCTCTGATATGTTTTCCTCCCTAATGAAAATTTTTATCCTTGGTGTCTCTCTCCCTGGAACTATCACTATCGGTTTATTCATCCATTTGATACTCAATGTCCATCTCCATTGTTGTGCAGTTGTTTCTCTTTGTGGTGGATGAAGGGAAGATGAGTATGAAGATATTTTAATAGGAAAACATGTGAGGGTGAGCAAGAACGGGAAAGGAATGTAGGGAGCGAGTAGGGTTAGTGAATAGTATAGGGTTTAGGGTATACATAGGGTTTGGGGTATATGTAGGGTTTGGGATATATGTATAGGGTTTGGGAATTAGGGAAAAGTTTAGGGAATGATGTCTATGGAATTATTTATGGGAGGATGGGGTTTAGAGAAGCAGTAAAAGATGATATGGGACAATAGTAACAAGTGTATTTTTACAATATATGAGATAATTTAGTGTCAATTAGGGTTTGATGTTTTTGATAGACAACACAACCTAAAACTCATGCAACAATTCTTTTAGTAAGAATAATGATGTTACTTACTTGCAATGAGGTAATGGAGAAGTTTTGAGGTGATTTGATG
Organism: Pinus taeda; assembly: GCA_000404065.3. Classification (NCBI taxonomy): domain Eukaryota; kingdom Viridiplantae; phylum Streptophyta; class Pinopsida; order Pinales; family Pinaceae; genus Pinus; species Pinus taeda. The sequence continues at coordinate 45,648 of APFE030822454.1, forward strand.
CAATTTTAAATGATCTGGAGCTCAATGACTAGGTGCGTAGTGCACTCACCCAAGTGCGTAGCTCTGCTTTGGTGCATAGCTTCAGTTCAATTTTACACTGCAGAAAATTCCTAAGTGTGTACCGCCACTTCTATGCGTAGTGCCAGACTTTGGTGCATAGCACCTTTTTGCATACCACTTTTTGATGCATTCTAGGTGTCCAAATGGGGCATGTGATATCTTGTTAGACATATTGCTAAGTCTACTTTCCAGAACATCTTGAATTTTTCAATTTGGAGTTCATGTTCCCTGTCAAAAGTCAAGTCTCTCAATACTAGTCAAAATGTGTAGAATGAGGCTACATAATGAAGAGTTTTGTTGTAGTCAACTTTTGAAGGTCTTCCTCAACTCCAAATTGAGCTCATGACAGTTCATTGGAAAGATATTTATGTCCACTTATCATTTGACTCATCAAGCAAGTCTTTTGGTCATTCTAGCCAGGGACAAATTGATTTTACCAAGGTCACTCGAGAGGTGTAGCAACTATCTTAAGGCAACTGTGTTTTTGACATTTGTCTAAAACCATAACACTTGTATAAAAATTGAAGGAGTTTTCTCTTCCTTAGTCTATTGTGAACAAAAACCTCTCTCAATTTTTCTAAATTCATTTTTTCTTGCTCAGAAACAAAAACCCTCGGAGAGGGAAATGAGCCTTACTTGAGCATAACTAAAGCACAACAAGGTCTAAAATGACCCATTGGAACATGAAATAATGATGATAAATCTTTTAATTATGGTACATTCATTCTAGTGGTGACATGGACCTATACTTGGAAGACTTTGGAAGGAGTGAAAACAATCCTAGACCTAATACTTAGTGACCAAATTTTACTTGAAGACTCACTGAAATGACAAAATTTGAATTTGACATCATACGACAACTTTGTGAGACCACGTTTGATCACTAGTGGAAGGCTTAAAAGACTGACACTAACATTGGCTCCATTAGGGATGCTAGCTCCTTGGAGGTGCTAAGAACACCATAGACCTAGTAGCCCTATCCATTGGGCATGGAGTCAAAAACTCAAGCTAAAATTACATGACTAAAAACTAACTACTTGATGACACAAACTGACTTTGAAACTGTCTTGAAAATGATTAAAACAAAAAAAATGACTCAAGACTTACTTAACTAAAACAAGCACTTACAAAGCCCTTTAATGGTAGCAGACCATCAATATTCGAGGGCTTCAAATCGTGTTGACAACCACCTGCCTACTGATGAAATTTGTACAATAATGTGAAGTGGGCCTTCCAATGTAACCAATCTAGTAGATGGCTACTTATTGAAATTTTTCTCTCACTTTCCCCAAGCAGGTAGAACGATCTACATGTAGGCAACTCACAATAACAGCTGAAACCAAGGCTTATGCTAACGAATCAGGCAACATTCATCTTCTCTAGTGCTTGCAAATGAATGCCGAAAGGATCTTGAAAATCCTGAAGCACTAGCTTGTCTTGAGATCTAGCATCAAAAACACAATTACTCCCTTGATTATGATCTGAAAGAACAATTGGTTGCTGATTGATAGGAAGGCATAGAGAAGTATAAGCTTCTGCTATCTGAGTGTTGGTTGTAAATTCCTTAACCATGAGAAATTATGACTCGATTTCTAGCATACTGTCTCTCTCAGGCTCATACTCCTTAATTTCATAGTCTAAGCCTTTCTTAAATAGAAAACATTCTTCAAGATTATCAAACATGATAGCCCTATCATCTTCATGAAGGAAAACATTATCTGTTGGCTGACCTATAAATCTAATTTCAAGACTATCATCATTTTCAAAGTGGAAGAAGCTTCATTAACACATTCTTGATGATGTGAGCACTACAAACCTGCATTAGTTTGGGCTATAACATGATCTTTCAGGGGCTGATCTATCTCATCTTCAGATAGAGGAGATAATACTTTTTGTTTTATTTTGCTCAAACGATTATTGTCTTCTTGAAATAACATTTCAAAACATGAAAATCCTGAATGACAGTCCTCAATTCCCTAGTCTTCGATAATTTGAAAATATTGTTGATCATCTCCTTATGACATGGCAATCAAATTGTCATGTTTCTTATTCCACTCATTAGTCATACGAGGGAAAACTTCAGATGGTTCTTCAAACTCAAAACTAACACTTCCATTAGTTACCACTGAGTTATCCAAATAAGATCTTTCACTTACATGAACAAAGAGCTCATATTGTTTTTCATAAAAGGACTAGATTACCTCCTCGTGAAGAGTTTTTTTTAATGAAATGAGAACACTTGGGTCAATAACTTAGTCTTCTTCTTTCCAAATAATCTCAATAGTAGATCTCTCCTTCATGAGATTCAGAACAAGGTACTCTTCATCATCATGATCAGAATCTAAATCTAAAGTAGCCAACTTGACATTATCATAATCTGAAATTGAAACTTGATTTCCTTACATATTGTCTTATGGTATGAGTAGATCTGAAATAAGACCTTCTTTTTCATCATTTTCCATTGTACTAGTATCCTGATCATGCTGCAAATTTTCCTAAGAATCTTGATAAGTATCCTCTAAGCTCTCTTTATGCTACTAAAATGGATTTTCATATAGGGCTTCCGTGATCTCATCACCCATGAAGTCATCATCTTCATAAACTTTCTCAAGATTTTCAATAAAACTATAAGGATGTCTACAACAATTCTGAACTAATATTAAGGATGGATAAGATTCTTTATACCTTTCAAAGAACATGGTATGAAAATCCTTCAAATAGTAAATACTAGCAAGTGACAAGCTTTCATACCAAGATCGGGCTTCACCTTCCAGAGTGGCCATGCATATCTTCATCAAGCAGTCTTAAGGAAAATCAACCTTCAACTTGCAAATATGCATGCGAAATCTAACCAGATGTAAAGCAACATCATTCCTATCATCATCTTTAAACATAGGCACATTCCTTTGCCAATCTACCTTAGGAATTTTAATTGGGAAAATTGGAATGTGATCTCATCTCATGGGAGCATACCTTTGATCTAGTGAATCCATTTTGATAACAATGAATTCACCAAGAAATTCTCCAAGCTACTGATTCTTGAAGAGTAGATTTGCCATAAACATTCTGAAACTTGGGATTTCTCGATACTGGAGTAGCCAGGTGAATGATTTCAGCCTTCTGGTGTCTGGTCGTAGTCCACCATCAACAATTAGATCTAAACTTGATACATTTTTCTGAGGAACTTAAAAATACGTTCCCCATTATGGTTGCCACTATGTTAGAGCCTAGATTAACCTCAAGCTGAACGGAGGCAATCTTAGGATAAGCACAAACCAAGCTTAATCTAGTAGCTAGCCCTACCAGGTCGCGAGAGGGCTCTCCCCTTGTCAATATTAGTTGAGATGACTACTTTAAATATGGATTTTAGGCTAGCTATAGTATCTCTAGGGTATTTGGTTGATTTTGATGGTTTTGTTGCTAGATCAGATGGAGCAGGTAGCTTTGGGTCTAGGAAATCAAGTCATGAATGTAGGGTGTTCTATGGGGCGAGGTAGGTAGGTGTTTAAGCACTTGTAATGGAGTGAGATGGCAGGTCTAAGACTGATGAGGAGTTGAGAAGGGCATGTAAAGATCATGTATCCTCTTCAAAATGTAGAAAACACAAAAAATAATGTATTCCCAAGGCAGAGCACTGTAACCAATGTATTCTACATATCTATCTTGATTTCATTTAGATTAGAGGAATGAATTAGATTTTGGCACGCATATGAAAAAAGGAGAAATTATGAAAAAACACATTACTACAGGAATCCCACAAAAATAGCTGCAAATCCTATTTTATTTCCTTTCCAAACTGCTGTAGAGATGTACAATGTAGCTTAGAGCATCCAAGAGAGTCCAACCTTTGCTAATGACTGAAAATACATAATATAGACATGAAAACCACCTATGCTAGCCATCACAGGTCGAATCCAAGAGATAATATATTGTTTCAACCGTATCTAAACTAGGAACATGAATATAGGCAGTGGAACAACTTGCCTTTAAAACCATGGAAACTGATTCATTCACCCCCAAACCACCTCAAAATGATGAATCTACCCTTTAATGCCATATTAAAATTAAATTTACATAGGATAGAATGACTTACAATCATAAATTCTTCCAAAATGAGAGAAAAAGTCAACTTGTAGAAAAACTAGGCGAAATTTGGATTTTTGAGCAAACTGGCTTTATGCGTAGCACCATTGGCCAGGTGCATAGCGCCGCTTCTCAGCTGAGTTTAGAGGCCTTTCCCTTAGCCAAATTACACACAAGATAGCTCATTGGAATGGTATTCTTGTCTATCTTTTGGAACATCTTGATTTTTTTCATTTGGAGGTCATTGTCCCGCACAAAAGCAGAATATCCCGAAGATGCTTCCTATGTGTCCAAAAAGAGGTAGAGAGCTCATTTTTTGATGGTTTGTTGACCATTAGGTGACCAAGTTTTGCTCCAAAATTGCTAAAACTTTTTGGGATTGATGTTATCATTATGTGGAATCTAAATATGTATGAAATTTCTCCAAAAAGTCTCCCAATCAAAAGCGTAGCACCGGTGGCACTACGCACCTAGAGCAATTTTCTGTGTTGGAGAGTTTCAAAATTTCAAAATCACAAAAAATCACCAAAACTTGCCCAGATTTGCCACAAAGCTTCCTCATTAGTTGCTTTGATGGGCTAATGAGGCGTCAGCCAAGATTTTTAGCTTGTCTTGCTCCTTTTTACTCCTCAAGGCCTTCCTCAAAGTTTCCTTAATCTTCCCCATCCTTATATTGCATATTTTGTTCCGGGTCATATAGTGATAGCCCATGTGGAGAAGCATCTTCCTGTCTCTATTTTCCTTCCCAAGCAGCCCCTTGAGGTGTATGCTGACCCTTCCAAGCCAATTTTCCTAGTCATTCTCAATTGAGGTCAACTTGGTCTCTACCTTCTTACCCTTTTGCATGTTCTCCTTGATTATTTGCAACTCCATAAGAACCTGATTGTTGGTCAATTGTTTGTTCTCTTGATTTAGATATTTGATGACCCATTTAGCCCTCTCTAAATTGTCAGACAAGGGTTGTATCTTAGCCTCTTGTTCCTTTATGATCATGTCTTTCACAGTCCTTGGATATTGAGCATCCAAGTCAATGACAACAATTCCTTGTGTCTCCTCATGATCAACAAAGACAAAAGCTCTCTCCTGCCCATCACTAGGATCCTTCTCATGCAGTTTTCCCTTGCCTTTACCTTTTCCCTTGTGTTGTTGCCCAACATGTACCTATTTAGCTGAAGAAGAAGGAAAAGCCCCTTCCACTTCATGTGGAGATAGCATTTGCTTGTGGCCTGAGGATGAAGGTGAGACCCCTTCCACACTTTGTGGAGATAATACTCACCTGGTAGCAGCAAAAATTTTCCTAGTTCCCATCTCATATGTCACAAATACTGGCACTCCAATAGTTTCAGTCTCTTGGACCTCTTCATGTCCTAAAGGTCTACCTTCTTCATGTGACACTGATGAAAAGACTTGAGGGCCTTTGAACATTTCTTGACAAATGAAAGTTTCCCACGGTATATCAAGAAGGTTCAGTTGATGCAAAACAATGATTTTAATCAAAGGGTAGTAGTAGATTCTGGTTAACTACTGGGGTTATGATTTTGTCTTTACAATGGATGCCATCTTCTCTATATTTCTGAACATGAAGTAGGGGATATTCATCATTCTCATGCTATTGAAATGCATCAACAGTCTAATGTGGTAGGCATATAGTCTGGAGAACATTCATTCACAAGTAAATTACTTGATGATGATCTTCATCAATGGAGCAAACCTGTCATCCAAGAATTTAAAGGGGAATACTCTCTTGAGTCTATTATGATATTTAGCCTTGATGCAAGGCTCATAGTACTCTATGTCAATGTCCTGACCTTTGTTCCACTTTTCACCCACATTAGGAATACTGGTAGCCTCTAAAATGACAGCTGGTGACAAAGTGAATGTAACCCTAGAAAGGTTTACCTTATTGTTGTCCAAGTGTGTCACAAACAACCTTGCTAATTCATGATGATATTTTACCCTTTCCACCATTTCACAAAAATTGAAACATGACTGGTGTCTGAAACAAGAAAGGGAAAATGGGCATGCTTGCAGCGCCCTCAAACTGGTGGGCTACTCTCTGATACATTTTCCTTGCTTATGGGGCTTTCTGCCCTGTGTGTCTCTCTCCCTGGAACTATTACTATGGGTTTCTTCCTGCATTTCATACTCATTGTCCATCTCCATTGTTATACAGATGTTTCTCTTTGTGGTGAATGAAGAGTGGTGGATTGGTGGATGAAGGGAAGATGAGTATGAAGAGATTTGAATAGGAAAATAGGTGAGGGTGACCAAGAATGGGAAATGGTTGTAGGGAGTGATTAGGGTTAGTGAATAGTATAGGATTTAGTGTATATGTAGGATTTGGGGTATATGTAGGGTTTGGGATATATGTATAGGGTTTGGGAATTAGGGAAAATTTTAGGGAATGATGTCTAGGGAATTATGTATTAGAGGATGGGGTTTAGAGAAGAAGTAAAATATGATATGGGACAACAGTAATGAGTGTACTTTTACAATATATAAGATAATTTAGTGACAATTAGGGTTTGATGTTTTTGAGAGACAACACAACCCAAAACTAATGCAACAATTCTTTTAGCAAGAACAGTGATATTACTTACTTGCAATGAGGAAATGGAGAAATTTTGAAGTGATTTGATGAAATTTACAATGATTTGGAGGTCAAATGTCAGGTTTGTAGCACACACACCTAGGTGCATAGCGCAAATTCAATTTACACTGCAGAAAATTTCCAGGTGTGTAGCGCCACTTCTATGTGTAGCACCAGACTTTGGTGTGTAGTGCCTTTTTGTAGACAATTTTTTGGAGCCCTTCTTGGTGTCCAAATTGGGTGTGTGATAGCACTTTGGAAATATTGTCGAGTCTACTTTCTATAACATCTTGAAATTTTCAATTTGGAGTTACTTTTCCTTGTCAAAAGTCAAATCTCCCAAGACTAGTCAAAATGTGCAGAATGACGCTACCTAAATGAATAATGTTGTTGTATTCAAATTTTTAAGGTCCTCCTCAACTCCAAATTGACCTCATGATCTCTCATTGGAAATATCTTCATGTCTACTTATTAGTTGACTCATCAAGAAAGTTATTTGGTCATTCCACCTAGGAGAAAAATGTTTTTTACCAAGGTTGCTTTAGAGGTGCAGCAAGTATCCTGAGGAAACTGTATTTTTTACATTTATATAAAACCATAAAACCTATTTAAAATATGAAGGAGGTTTTTCTTCCTTGGCGTATTATGAACAGAAGTTGCTCTCACATTTTCCAAATTCATTTTTTCTTGCTCAGAAACAAAAAAGCTATGAGAGGGAAATGAGCCTTACCAGAGCACAACTGAAGCACAACAAGGTGTAAAATGACCCATTGGAACATGAAATAATGATGAAAACTCTTCTAATGATGGTAAACTCATTTGAATGGTGACATTGACCAATACTTGGAAGACTTTGGAAGGAGTGAAAACAATCCTAGACCTAATACCTAGTGACCAAATTTTACTTGAAGACTCACTGTATGACAAAATTTGACTTTGACATCCTACAACGACTTTGTGAGAGAATTTTTTATCACTGGTGGAAGGCTTAAAAGACTGATACTAACAGTCTGCACATACACCTTCATCAGCTCTCAATCTAGATGTTTTCCTCTCTATTGAGAAAGACTGCGCAATTCTTCATGAGATGTTTCCTTCCCCTACTACGCATTGCACAATTTTAAGATCCAAGCTTTCATTTCTAGTTGTGACATCATAGTTTTCAACCAATAGCTTCCCTATCTATGAATTGTGCAATTCCAACCCTCAAATTCCCATCCTTGGTGTAGGTTTTAACATTGTACAAAAATTACCTGCAAGCCAATTCTTAAAATAGAAAAATATACAACGGTGAGAGCATAAAACAATATACAAAGATATTTTCCCATCGATCCTAAAACTGGGACTACCGGATTGATTTTTCATTATGTTCCTTTCAATGTTACAATACATATACATAATTTTTGAAGCATTCATAAACCCCAATCCATTAACCCTGGATTAGAACATAACCATAGCTCCCTTGACCGGATTGGAAAAATAGCACGGGCAGAACAACATCATGCCAAAAACCATGTGCAAAAACCATGCAAGAAAGCATGGGTAGGTCCTCCCACAATCTTTGGGTCCGTCCCCCATACTTAGTTTTGTACAACTATCTTTGGGTCCACCCAAATATTATTTGGTTTGCATAACTTTTTTTTCCCGAGGTGTTTCCTCGGACCCCGTGCAAGGGAGCTACTACCCCCCTGCAAACCCCCTAATAAAGGGGGATGTCGCCCCCCACTATGAACCCCCCGATGTTTCTCCAACAACATATAGTGTGTGGGGCTAGTCGTGGAAATAATATAACACACACCCAAAATTAACCCACTTGCTGTTTTCTTTGCACACAAGCGGTCAAAGGAGACCTTAGTCATTGGTCAAAGCCTGCAATGTCCATTGTTTCTCTACAACAGGAAAAATTCTCAGTGCTCATAGAATTTTTCAATGCATTACATTCTTCAAAGTGCCCACCTTTACCAACAACACATTTTTTTTCCTCAACCATATCCTTCACAAAGTGATATTGAACATAAATATGCTTTGTATTTGAATGATAAACAATGTTATTTGCAAATAAAATTGCACTTTGGCTATCACAGTCTATCCTTATATCTCACTGTGAAACCCCATACTTGAACATAATACATACAAACAAACTGCTACCATGCTTGCATGAGTGGCTAACATGTATTTATACTCTAGATTTGGAAGTGCCCCTACATAATGCCTCTTACTCATCCATCTCACTGCTCATCCAGATAGGTTAAACACATAAACAATTGTAGATCTTCTTTGATCCATACCTCCAACCTAGTCTACATCAACAAATCCATGAGTGTCCAAAACTCTGTCCAATTCTCATCTTCCTTGGTAGCACAAACCATAATCAGTACTATCACGTAAATACCTAAAAACCCACTTCATTGTTGTCCAATGCTCCTTCCTTGGTTTCGAAATAAACATGCTCAGTACTCCCACTGCATGTGAGGTGTTTGGTCTCATGTAAGCCATTTCATACATCAATCTACCAACTACAGTCACATATGGAACACAAGATATGTCCTCTTCTTCCTCTTGTGTTTTAGGACACTGTTAAGAAGATAACTTTATAGCTACAATAATAGGAACGTTCACTAGCTTACTATCCTTCATATTAATACTCTACAATATTGCCTCAACATACTTCCTCTCATTCCACAAGATATTCCTCTTTACCCGATCTTGTTTAATTTTCATTCCAAAAATATAGTTTGCAACACCAAGATCCTTCATGTCGAAATTGGAGGAAAATTGGGCCTTCAAATCCTAGATAATTTCTTTGTCACTTCCAATCAACAACATATCATCCACATACATGACCAATTAAATAACATGGTCACTAATTAATTTAAAATACACACAATGATCCCCTTTGCTTCTGGTGAAGCCAAGTACCCATATATTTGTATCAAATTTATGATACCACAGCCTTGATGATTGTTTTAACCCATACAAAGACTTTTTTTAACCTGCATACTAGTTCTTTCCTACCCTTCACTACAAAGACTTTAGGTTGCTTCACGTAGATCTCTTCGTCTAGGTCCCTATGAAGAAATGTTGTCTTCACATCGATCTGTTCTACCTAAAAATAAAAAAAAAAACAAGAAGAGATAAAAGTAATCTAATAGAGGCTAACTTGGCAACAGGAGAAAAAATATCACCAAAATCAATTTGCTACACCTAAGAATAACCTTTTTCTACCAATCAATATTTGTATTTATCCAACTTGGCTTCTATATTCATTTTCATCTTAAACACCCATTTGCTTCCAATGGGTTTCCTTTCAGCAAATAACTCCACCAGATTTAAAGCCTCATTTTTTTTCAAAGATTCCATTTCATTAGCCAGATCATCTTTCTAGAGATTTTCATCCTCTAAATGTACTACCTTCCTGAAAGTTCTATTATTATCATTAGTAATAGATAAAGAGAAAATTTAACGTAAAAAAGATGGACTATACCTTTATGGTTGCCTTCTCTCTCGAACTAATCTTCTCAAAACTGGAGTTTGTGTCTCTTTCGCTTCTGATTCCTATTATGTTGTAGAGTCTTTCTTCCTACTTTAGCTCAAACCCTATATTCTTGGGTTCCTTTGGTAGGAAGTAATGTTTAATAACATATTTTTCCTTTCTAAACACCACATCTTGGCTATACACAACCTTCCTTTTTTATAGGTTCCAAATCTTATAACCTTTTAAATCATCCTTATACCCAATAAAGATGCACCTTTCAAATTTACTATCCAACTTGGTTCTTTTCTCCTTTGGAACATGTACATGTGCTCACATCCAAATACTCTTAGTTGTGAAAGAGACAGATTCTTACCAATCCATACCTTATCTAGAGTCTTATCCTCCAATGCTGACGAGTTTGATCTATTAAACAACTAACATGCAATCTCCACTTCCTCTGTCGAGAATTCTTGTCCTAACATAGCACCATTGAGCATGCTTCTTTCCTTTTCCATCAATTCCTTATTCATTATTTTTCCAACTCCATTATTTTTAGGCATGTATGGAGTATTATTCTGTCACATTATATGGCACTTCTTATGGATCTGTTTAAATTCATTCTTTCATAAGCCTCTGCCATTATCTGTCCTCAACACTTTCATCTTATTCTTTCCCTGATTTTCCACTAGAGCATTAATTTCTTTAAACCTCTCAAAGTCTTCAGATTTCTTCCTGAAGAAATATATCCATGTTTTCCTTGAGAATTCATCTATAAATGAGACACAATACATAGAATTACCCATTGATGGAACCAATATAGGTCCAAACACGCCATTGTGCACGAGCTCTAATATCCCTTTTGTCCTCTTAGCACCATAGCGAAAACTCATATGATTCTACTTCCCATACACACAATGTTCATAGAAATCTAAATCCATAGAGCAATTAGACATACCTTGTAACATACCATTACCATGTAGTATTTGGAATCCCTTCTGTCCAATATTTCCAAGCCTTTAATAACATAGCATGTATTTTCTCCAGAGACCACTAGGTTTTCTAATACATTTTCACGAACCACAGAACTATTGCACCAATCAATAATAGTGATACCCAAAATCTTGTAGAAAGTTCCAATCTGAACTCCTCACATCAATATGAGTGCTTCCCGAACCATCTTCCAGGTATCTTTCTCAAACACTATTTTTACACCTACATCACCCATCTTACTTACAAAAATCATATTTCTGGAAAATGTAGGAATATGAAGAACACTAGGAATTTTTATAATAATTCCACCTTCTAACATAAGCTTGAACTTTCCATGTTCAATGATTCTGGAATTCCTTTTATCCAATAAGAAGTCATCACCACCATCACATTTCTCATACTCACAGAAGCAGTCCCTATGGGGATTGAAGTGAACGGATGCACATGATTGAATCAACCATGCCTCATGTTGTACATGTGTACTTGAAGAACAATCCAAGTAAACATCCCCACCTTCATCTAAGGTGGTTTTCGTCACTACAGAAGGAGCATCACGAGATCCCTTTCCTTTCTCAGGAAATTTAGATCTACCATCCTTTTTGTAGTTCCCTTCCTTTCTGCATTTCCATCACACCTTTACCATTTTCCCAGATATTTAGATCTCCCACTCAAAGCCTTATTTTTGTTTCTATTCTAAGGTTGTCCTCATATAGACAAGGCATCTCCATTCTGGTTCTCCATATTTTTCCATCTCATCTCCTCCAACAACAAGGATGATACTATTTCATCAACTTCAAGGTAGTTGTATTGCTACCTATTGCAACACCTAGACTATCCCATGAATCTGGTAGAGAACATAGCAAACTGATGCACTTATCTTCATCTAAGTTTTTTATCACAATAGATAACAACTTCCTTACCATAGTATTAAAGGTGTTCAGATGCTCTGTCAGTGAGTCTCCATCCTTCATCCTCAAGTTATAGAAATTTTTCCACATGAACTATTTGTTCACCAAATACTTAGATTGATACAAAGTCCCTAAATTGTCCCACAAAGCCTTCATTGTATCTTCCCATGATAAATTCAATAATACTAAATCAGAGATACAGAGTCGTATTGTGCTCTTTTCCTTCCAGTCTAACCTCCCCTAGTCTTTTTCTGACATTGACATTGGTTTAGTACCCGTATATACTGTGATCCACTAATACTTATCCTTCGAAAAATACTACATATTTACATTCAACAACTCAAAACTTTGTCCTTTGAATTTCTCGATCTCTATCTTTCTACTGTTCCCTATATTCTTTCATTGTAACAGTTGACCCCATAGATCTCCCACTGTAACAGGGTCTACCATAGGCCTGAGAAAAGCTCCTCAGCCATAAAGGTGATTCAGGTGGATATTGGTGGTCACCCGCCTATTCCACTTGGACCCCCACCATTGTTTCTTTCAATTTTTCAGTTTAATTATTTGTAGCACAAATTAATATTTTTGGCATTCTTTTGGGTTGTGAACATCTGGAGCCATTTTGAGACCCTAAAATATGTTTTTTGGCACCATAGCAATCGATGATTTATATGGTTCTAAGAAAATGTTGTTTAGGGCCTAAAAACGACCCTGAAAGTTCAGGACCCAAAAAACTGCCAAAAATAGTCAATTATGCTACAAATAAGGAACCTAAAAAACTAAAAGAAACAATGGTGTGGGTCGAAGTGGAATAGGTAGGTGGCCACCAATATCCACCTAGATAATTCCTCCCTACTTAGGAGGCAGTGGTCCCTATTGCATAGAGTTCCCCCATGAGATGAGGAAACTTTTGCTCAACATGGTCCCTGGTGAGTCACTTGACATGGTGAAGGAGTTGCCCTGCTTTTACAACTCGATACAGCTGGATCCTTTGCTATCAGATGTTCTCGATCTATGTGTCGATGATCCAATCAGTTGTCGCTTGTTCCATGCCCTTTGGATTTAACTTTGTAGGTGTGAGTTGTTGTGCAATGGTGGGAAGTATGGTTGAAGGTGGTCCACATTGAATATTAGGTGCAAGACAAGGAATGGGGGAATTTTGTGCTCCAAAGCATTGTCTCCCATAGTCTTGGTACTGGTGTAAGGACCATATTGGAGTGGTCTGAGCTTCAGATGGGCTCTAGTAAGGTGTTCCTTCTACAAATTCAACTAGACTTTTCCGCCCACCTAAAACTTGTGTGGCACCTGATGTTGATCATGTGACTGCTTGTACTTGAAATTTTCCATAATGGAGCAAGGATATATCAGTTCACTAGGTAGAGGTGCTTTGGGAGTCAGATCAAACGAATGCTTGACCTGACAATACAATGGTACCCTTGTGGGTGAGGAGAAGATGTCCCTTTGTTCTTTCATGACCGTATCTACTTACTTACGATGTGTGGAGGGACCCTTCCTAGGGGTCGTTGATGGGGCTACTATATTCCCCTTACTTTGAGAGAGAACCAGAAAGAAAACCTAGTCTAGGAGATGATCTTACTGCATTTCTTAACAAATACCAAAGAGGTGGTTATAGGTGGGGCTACCTCTGGTATCCTGTATAATGTATTACCCAAAGAAATGATAATAGTGTGAGGTCTACACTCATATACAATGTTTTTCTTCCATAAGGATGGTTGCCCTCATAATACATCACAAATGTCAAGAGGGGCAACATCACACAATACCTCATCTATGAAGGGCTTGATGTTGTAGGGAAGGCGACACTCCTAGCTAACTCAAACCTCTTGTCCTTGGTCAAGCCACCTAATATTGTATGGTTGTGGTTGTGGTGCAGTCGGTAGACCCAACTGCTTCACAACCTCTATTGAAATGAGGTTCATTTGTCTCCCACTATCGACAATGAATTACAATGGCAAACCCTTCAACCACATTTATGAGAGGAACATATGCTCTCCCTCCTCTAGATCTTTGGGCTCATTATTTTGTATCTTGGCGGTGGAAAACATGGCATTAGGCTCCAGATCAATAATTTTCTTCCCTTTGTCATCCCTCTTATCAGGTTTTGACTTAGCGTTCGAACATGCATACGATTCTGAAGCCTTCACCTTGGCCACTAGAAACTGCTTAGCTTGACACTCATTTGTGTTGTGAGTGGGGATCTTATGGAACTCACACCACTTTCCTGTGTCCTTCTTTGACTTCATGGTGGTGTTCTTTTCTTGTGACATCGATGGGTTGTCTTGGGTCACCCTTCCTTAGCTTTTTCATTGGTTCTATGGTTTGGGGGCACCTTTCCCTTGCCTCAGATTCATAGATCCAAAGTCTCTTTTGTTACACTGTGGCAAGTGAGGAGATGTCTAGGAACTCCATCTCATCCTAGATGTACCTATGTAGGCAACAGCGATATTCGAGTACCAAATTTCGCTCAGAATCCATGATACCGATATTCGTGCCAAGGGTATGAAAAATATTGGTAAAATCTCACACGTCTTGGTCCCTTCCCTATCACAGTGTGGTCCACTTAATGTACTTATCCTCATAGCTCCCAACAGGGTAGTATTTTTCCTTGATGGCATCCCAGAACAAATTCCAAGTGGGTGTGACTGAAAATAGTGGGGGTTCCTTCTCATCATTCTTCTCAGAGTATGTTTCCCACTAGCCCTTGATGTGGGCAATGGCTCTTAGAAGTGAAAAAATAATCTTTTCGTGGATGGAAAAATCATGAAAAGAAAAACACCCTTCTACCATATTTAACCATTTATCTACAAGATCTACATCTATATGACCCTCAAATATGGGGATTTCGAAGTTAACTTTTATCTTAAAGGGCATGGCACTTCTAAAGTAGCTGTCGGAAGTAGGTGCATCACCCCTAGGTAGCTGTTGAAGGATTTCAGAAAAGTGGTCAATCATCGCGTTCATTTGTCACTCGAGGGCTTCTTCGAGCAAGATTTTGATTGGATGTCATGCCCCCTCATCTTTCTTCTCTTCCACCATGGGAGGTCATTGTGATTTCAGATGTTGGTCTTGCAGAGGTTTGACCAATTCAAGCCCTAACTCCTTATATCCTAACCTCGTTGGGGACATGCAAAGAAAAATAAAGAAAGATAAAACCGCTCTAATACCATTGATCTAGATTTAAACAGGAATGCAACAAATTAAATATATAACCATAAATATAGAGATTCCACAGAAATAGCACTTCATTTCATTAATATAAAATACTAAACTATTCTTACAAACGAAATGGAAACAAGACTAGCTCATGTGATGGTAGCTTATCTTTGAGAAGAGATGTTGTATCTACATGCCTCTAAACAGTGTTACAATGAGGCTCAAGGGACTTTTTATTATTGAATAATAAGATGAAACCCTGAAAATCCAAACCCATAACCAAGCAGATGTAACACCAAGTGTTTATGGGCCCTGTTGAGGTTAGTTGGGTAGCCAACTTCCCGGGGTTGTAACTTGGTCATATTATCTCCATTTGACGCATATGATACCTTGCTGGAAATATCCGTCTGAAGACTACAACTTCTGATGTGAATTCCATCACAACTGATTATTTCTATGGAAATCACATCAAAATATGTAGTCCTCGGAGAGATCTTTCCAATGAGGTATTATATGTGTCAAATAGAGATAATATGACCAAGTTAAAACATCGGGAAGTAGGCTGCCCAACTAACCCGAATGGGGCCTATAAACCCTTGGTATTACATCTCCTCGTCTTAGGGTTTGGTTTGTTTAGGGTTTTCTCTTATTTTTCAATAATAAAAAGGCCCTTGAGCATCATTGTAATGGAGTTCAAAGGCATGTAGCTGCCACATATCTTCTCAGATATAAGCTACCATCATCTGAGCTAGTCTTATTTCCATTCTGTTTATAAGAATATTTCAGTATTTGATATTAATGAAATGAAGTGTTATTTCTACTGCATCTCTGTATTTATGGTTATATCTATAATTTGTTGTGTTCTTATTTAAATCTGGATCATAAGGCATCCACTTGTAGCCAAAAAACTTTGATACCAAATCTATGTTTTAACCCTATATATAAATTACATGCAAATGAATTCTTAAAGAAAAAAATATAAAATGGAAAGAACATAAAATAAATATAGAGAGATATTTTCCCTTGGTTCCCAAAACTGAGAATACCATATTGCTTTTTCATTTTGTTCCTTTTATTGTTACAATACATATATATACATGTTGAAACATTCATAAACCCCAATCCATTAACCATGGAATAGAACATAATCGTAGTTCCATTCACCACATATACAAAATACCATGGGAAAAAAATCATCATGCACAAAAGCATGTGCGAAATCCATGCAGAAAACCATGGGTATGTCTTCTCATCATATTTGTGTCTATCCCCATCCTTAGGTCCACCCAACTATATTTGGGTTCACCCAACTATCTTTGGGTCTGCCCAACTATTATTTGCTTCACATAAATTTGTTTTCATAGGGTGTTGCCACATAATTTTTTTTTCCTAGGGCACTACCACAAACCCTGTGCAGGGGGGATACTGCACCCTTGCAACCCCCTCGACAAGGAAATAATAAAACACACCCAACTATTTTCCTTTGAGACTATGCATTACACAATTATTTCTCCCTTATGCCAACTTAGAATGCACATTGTGTATTCCCAAGCCTCAAGCCATCCCTCTGTCAACTTAAAATTGTGCAAACTTCCTCTCTCACTATGCATTGAAAAATTCCACAGCTCATCCTACCTTCTTGCAGCTCAGCATTGCACATTCTCTCCTCTAACTCATTGTGTTGATTATTTTCAATTTATTATTGGACTATTCTATTTAAAGCTAACTTGTTATTTCCATGATTGCACCTATTTCCACGAGTATTGCAAGTCTTGACAAAACTTTTATTTCATTAGTAGATAGTATCATATCTCACAAGATATCAACATCAAAGGAGGCTACAAAGAGAAGTACTAAGGAAGTTGTTGAAATTCCTTCGACATCAGTGCCTATTCTTTCCGTACAGAGTTATACATTGAGAAGGACACTAATATTGCTTGGCATATTGTCAAGGATGCATTCACTACCAAAAAATCAAAGAATATCCGAAGGATAGATAGGTCTATATCAACATCCAACAACTAGGGGTTTACAAGGTCACTTGCAGGTTACCATTCTTACCATGTGCAAATGTCACCAAACGGATATTGCAAGGTTTAAATACCAAGATCATGTCTTTAAGCAATTTTAGTGTGTAGAAAATTGCCTCCTACTAAACACATGACATCCACCTAACCTACCACTTACCAAAGCCTGAGTAGTATATGGACTCTCACTTCTATGAAGCAAAAAGATGTCTCAATACTAAGGAAGTTCCCAAGATGTAGGTGAAGGAACCATCCAAATTTTTCTAGACACCAAACAATACTTACAAGACCAAATAACACAAAAACGTGTTCCAATACTTCATAGTATTGTACTGTCAAGTCTATGAAGTGAAGAATACCAAATCCTTCCCCGAAGGATGGGTGTACATGATCTATCATATTGTATCACAAGAAAATATATTCAATTGGTTCGATATGGTGTCTCAATAGCTGAATATAAATGTGAATATGGACAAAAATCCACCAAAAGGAAATGAACAAGAATTCTCTATGTCTTCCTACATACTAGATAGTATATGTACTCACAATTATTTCCATGGAATGTATTGGAAATGGATGCCTAGCGGGCCTCCTATTCATACCTAATACAAGTTGTTAGAAAAAATGAGTTATAGGGAAGTCTTTGAAAAGTTAGCTGATGATTTCTTTAGGGTCCTACACCAAATGATTTTTGAAGAGGAAGCACCTTGCATGTCACATGAGGCAATGGGTGCAGTATCGAAAGCTGAATAATGGTTTCCCTCACCAGATAACACTTACCTCAAAGTGTTCGGATTCTAGAAATTGTCACATTCCTTGTTGAGGTATGCCACTTAAAAATTATTTATGCAAGAGGTTTCATATAATCTTGTCATAGAGCTAGTTGTAGTACTACAAAGAATTGTCCTACTCTTCCCTTGTAGGTGTAATCCTATGAGATCATGGACTTGAAAAAGACATAAACTAAAGGAAAGGAATTAGAATACTTTGTGTTCAGTATGATAGATTATCATCAGTATGATCCTAGAGGAATTTGCAAGCATTTTCTCTAGCCATATGGGCCATTTTCCAGGCCTAAGGAATAAAAGATCAAGAATCACAATAATTTCTCTCTTGTGCATACACCATGCAATCAGTAAATCCCTTCCAATATAATTCCGGAAAAAGGTGCTACTCGGGAAGCATAGTAAACAGAAGAGCTTTGCCTAGTTAACATTGAGTATAAAAGGAAGGCCTCTGATAGCCTAACAGAGCAGAAATGTTGGCAATTCTAAGTTGATCTAACCATTTTAAAATTAGCTCTATTAGCATAAAGGAAAATAAAGCAATGATTATTAGAGAGGAAATAGGAGGAAGAATAGAAGAAGGAGGGACAAGAAATAAAGGACCAAGAGGAAATGTAGGCATGAGAAGAGCTAAGAAGGAATAAGGAAGAAGAAGTGAGACTGAAGTAGGATGAAGAATAACAATAGAATCAACTTGAAGAACAAGAAAGTAATCAGAAGTAGGAGCAAGATCTTGTTTAAGAGATAGAGGAGAATATAGTATCCTAGGACATGGAGATATAACAAGGTGAGTAGAAGCATGCTGCTAACGTCATGACTTATAAAAAATAGATCATTGGTCAGGTTCCACTACCCATTATAGATGGGAAATTAAAAAATGATGAAGAAATATCTCCTCTAGATGATGAGTAGATCATAGATATTTCTGGTATGGCCTTTAATGAGATTCATAAAAGAATTGTAGAGGAAAGGAAGAAAAATTTCCCCAATGACCTAGAACATCCTTCTTTCATTCACATAGAGAGGTTGATCGTCACTAACACTAGAAAGAATCCTAAAACCATTGTTGCAACTAACCTAGCCTTTGTAAGAGCTTCATAAGAAAATATATATTTCCTTATGGCAAAAAACAAAGAAATGGAAAAGAATCTAGAAGATGCAAAGAAATAAACAAAGTAGCTCCAAGAAAAGAAACATAATTTTTCTTCCACACATGTTTACTTGCAGGAGCTTCAAGTAGTTATTTATGGCGAACTTCAAGCAATGGGAGACACTATGAGGCATCTTTAAGAGGAGTTGGTCAATTTTCATAAGGTATTAATTCCATTACATGATATGAAAACAAGTCGTGGGAAGATGAGAAAGCTCTAAAAGTCATTCATGAAACCATAACAAATATCCATGAGTGTGGAAATTAAGTATAGGAGTGCACTAGTAGAATTGGTCAGGAAGACAAGGAAGGAAGCAAAGTTGGAGAAGGTTTAGGTTAGAGTGCTTATACAAAACAACAAACAATTTGGAATCCTATTAGCCAACATGTTAGCTTCTCATGCACGAACTTATAAAATTTTATATTCATTGGTTCAAACATACAAGATCCCCTAAGTAGCGCCATTTTTAGAAAAAAATGGAAAAAATGTCACGAGCAAGCAAGTCGAGTAATACTTGAACTAGCTGAAGCATCTCACTACCAAGGAAGACCTAGAGGTTAACAGAAACAACATTCTAAAGTATATAGTTGGTCCTAATAATATCAACACTATGTTGTTCTTATTGGATAATGAAGTACAAAATGGCGCCAAAACCATCTACCCAAATGCTATGGAGGCTAGAGTCTGCTTCTAGCCTAACAATCCTACGAACTATAAGGAAACAATTGAAAAATACAAAACTTGGCATGACTATATAATCACATAATTACAAGTTGAAGTTTTTCAAACTCATAGGTCACAAAGTAAGATGAAGGGTCATCTCATTTGTTATAAATAAACCATCATAACCATCATAATGCTTACATTTGGAAACTTCACTTCTCTCAGTCTAACATAGGAGGCATGTCATTCTTTGGAGAAGTAAGCATTGGCTTCATGTTCCAATATTGGGACTAGTGTCTTATCAATGTAATTGTATTCTTAGAACTTTCACTTTATAATAAATAGCTGAGAGCCGACATTTTTTCATACATATGTCATCGATGCAGTAGGAATATTCTTTATATATTTGTAATGTATGTTGTTCCATTTACGCTAATTCTAATTAACTAATCTGTTTTCTCTAGTGTATATCGTGTTGAATGTGTGTCGTTTATGTTATTATGATCATTGTTATCTTGTGAATTATTTTGTAGGTTAAATAATGATTCTCTTGTATTTCTCACGTGTCTCTTCTAAGTTCGTACTATTACTCGCTTCTAAGGGGCTCACTTATTTCCCTCCAATGTGATGGAACCTTTCATGCATTACAATTGATATATCATTCTATGTGTTCATTGCAACCAAGGCACATATTTCAAACCATCACTTTTGAAAATCAGTTGTATTACGGGTGGGGCTCCTACTCAAAATGGTGTGGGGTCTAATTAGGACTTCACATCAAGGAGACCCCATTACCTGTTGGCCTATTCTAGCACCATCAATTTGTTCTTGGTGCTAGAAGGAGGTCCAAATAAGAAGATAAGCCGTTGAAGTTTTTTTTTAACTTTTCTCATCTTAAATGGCTCGTTCTCATATGTTAACAACAACATGTTTTTTACAGTTGCAATATGAAATTTCGCTTGGGGATAATTCATGAATTTTTGAATCTAAAATTTGATTGCAAGGTTGGAATAACTAGCCTTGAGAACATCCTCCTCTTTCTTGAAATTTTCAATTCTGAGAAAATTAATTCTGAGGAGATTACTTGGAGGTTTTTCATTGTCACATTCGAAGCACACATTTGCAATGTTTTTTATACATTTCCCACCACCTCTATTCATTCCTTCCAACATCTTTCCAGGGAGCTTCATCAAGACATTGATAGGTATGATTAATAAAGTGGGTATAAGAAAATTATTCATCTCAGAAAGAAACTTCATGAATTTGTTAAAGGTTTTCTTGAGTGATTCATTCAATTTTGCAATGAGGTTTTGGAGGATGACATAGACTAGAATTTTATGATAGAGAAATTTGAGTATTGTTAGAAAATTATATATTATGGAGAAATTGAACACATAAAATATTGTAGAAATATAAACACAAAAAATGCATAAAACAAGAGAGAGACAGATATATGTGGTTCACCCAGTTTGGGCTACGTCCACCCCGAACAACCAGTCCTTCCTTTCTATTATCTAGCAAAATAAAGAGACACAACGTACAACAAATCCCTGTAATATCCTCTGTTTTCTCTCACAGTCTCACCTTTTCGTTTCTCACTCACACATAGAATACACATCTATTACACAGCCTCAAATACAATACCCTCATATAAAGAGAGGGGTTGCATTCTAGGGAGAAAAGCCCTAAACTAAACATAAGTTCTACCATTAGATCATCTGCCTAATGAACGGCCCATATTGAATAGAAATTACTATACTTTTACAAGGCAAATTTACATCTATTTTTACCTTCGGGGGCGCTACCCCCGAGCCCCCGCTGGCGGATCGCTTACCCCCGGACCCCCCAGTTGGGGGGGATCGGCCCCCCCCAGACCCCCACGGAGGGGACAAGTTCCCCCAGCACCCCCCGCATGGAGGGGTGTACAAACTTCCTGGGGTATACATCAGGCTGAAACAAAGACCTCTGAATAATCATGCTCCACACACAACAATCTCCCACTTGGAAAATGATTGTATCAACTCCATTGCTGCTTCATTTGCTGGACAATGACTCCTCTTTTGGACCTGGTTGTTTCTCATCTTCATCGTCATCCTTGAAGACCAATCAAAACTAAGCATGTTCTCAGTTTCTCCCTGGTTACAACTTTTGTTAGCATATCTGCAGGATTCTAGCTAGTGTGTATCTTTTCCAGCTTCAACTGTCCATCTTCCAACGCTGATCGTATGAAATGGTACCTGAGCTGTATGTGTTTAGTCCTAAAATGAAATGCTGAGTTCTTTGCAAGATGAATGTCACTTTGGCTATCACTGTATAACGTGCCCTTATCATTCTCCTTGCCCAATTCACCCATAAAACTTTGTAACCAAATCATTTCTTTACTAGCCTTTGTAGCAGCAACATACTCGGGTTTTATTGTTGAAAGTGCAACAACACTTTAGATTTTTGAAACCCAACTGGTAGTTGTTCCTCTACTAGTAAATACATATCCTGTAGTGCTCCTCCTATTATCTCTGGCACCTGCCATATCTGCATCAACATATCCCTGTAGGGAAATGTTTGAACCACGAAAGCATAATTCTTGATTTGTTGTACCTTTCAAATATCTGAGAATCCATTTCACTGCCATCCAACATTCCTTTCCTGGATTATTCATGTACCTGCTTACAACTCCCAGTGCATGTGCAATATCAGGCCTTGTGCAGACCATTGCATACATTAAGCTTCCAACTGTTGATGCATATGGAAATTTAGACATATAATCCATGTCTTCTTGGGTCTTTGGGCACATTTCCTTGCTAAGTTTGAAATGGCTAGCAAAAGGTTTACTAACTGGTTTTGCATTGTGCATGTTAAATCTTCTCAACACCTTTTGTATGTACTCATTCTGAGACAATGTTAATTTACGATTTTTCCTGTCTCTAGTTATTCTCATACCAAGGATTTGTTTTGCAGCTCCCAAATCCTTCATTACAAATGAATTTACCGATTTTCTTTTGAGCACATTTATTTCCTGCATGTTATATCCTGCAACAAGCATTGCATCTACATACAATAACAATATAATATAGCTGCCATCGTTTTGCTTTTTTCAGATAAACACAATGATCAGAGTGACATCTAGTATAACCTTGTTCAGACATAAACTTGTCAAATTTTAGATACCACTGCCTTGGAGCCTGTTTTAAGCCATACAAGCTCTTCTTCAACCTGCACACTTGTTTCTCCTTCCCTTTCACTTCATATCCTTGTGGCTGCTGCATATATATCTCTTCCTCCAAATCCCCATGGAGAAAGGCTGTCTTTACATCTAATTGCTCAAGATGCAAATCTTCAGCTGCTACAAGACTCAAAATAGTTCTGATTGAAGTCATTTTAACAATAGGAGAAAATATTTCATCAAAATCAATACCTTTCTTCTGTGCAAACCCCTTCACCACAAGTCTAGCTTTGTACCTCTGTTTTACTCCATCTTCTTCCTTCAACCTGTAAACCCATTTATTCTTCAATGTAGTTTTTCCTGCAGGCAACCTGACTAAATCCCAAGTCTGGTTATGCATTAAGGAGTCCATCTCTTTTTCCATGGCTACCTCCCACTTCTTCCTGCTTTCAACCTGCATTGCTTCTTCATAACATTCGGGTTCACCGGAATCAGTCAACAATAAATAATATAATGAAGGAGAGTATCATTCAAGGGGTCTACTTATCCTGGTATATCTTCTAACACCGCTTTCAGGTGTTTGGGGTGCCTGTTGTTGTTGTGGTGGTTGCTGCTATTGTGGTTGTTGATTATTATTATTTTCAGGCACCTTTACTTTTTGAGTGATTTCATCAAGAACTGTGTATTCCTTGTTTTCTTTTTCCTGTTTCTTTTCCTGCAACTGATTCTTATACAAGACCTTTTCATTGAATATTGCATCTCTGCTCCTAATGATTTTGTGATTTTCATAATCATATAACCGATAACCAAAATCACTAACACCATATCCAATAAAGGTACATTTCTTTGACTTTGCCTCAAGGTTTGTTCTATTTTCTTTATCAATATGGACAAAGGCCTCACAACCAAAAGGTTTTAAAAAAGAGTAGTTTACCTTTTTACATGTCCATGTTTCCTCCGGAACACCACCATCCAAGGAACTTGAAGGCCCTCTGTTTATTAGATAAACAACAGTATCTACAGCATCTGCCCAAAACTGTAAAGGCAATCCTGCATGCAATCGCATGCACCTTGCACGCTCCATGATTGTCCTGTTCATCCTTTCTGACACACCATTTTCTTGTGGTGTCCTTGGAACTGTCTTCTCTCTACGAATTCCATGCTCTGAACAGTACCTATCAAACTCTTTGCTGCAATATTCACCTCCATTGTCTGATCTAAGACACTTCAATTTCTTTCCTGTCTCAATCTCAACCAAAGCTTTCCATTTCTTGAAAGTATCAAATACATAAGATTTATTCTTAATACAATAAATCCAAGCTTTTCTAGTTGCATCATCAATAAAAGTAACATAATAAGGAAAGCCACCGAGAGATGATACCTGAGCAGGTCCTCATATGTCTGTATGCACAAGCTCTAATTTTTCGCTCTTCTTTTCTTTCCCAACTCTGAGAAATCTGACTCTCTTCTGTTTGCCATAAATCCAATTCTCACAAAAAATCAAATCAACATTCTTCAAACCCAGCAACAAATTCCTTGAATGAAGAATCTTCATCCCCTTTTCACTCATGTGTCCGAGCCTATGATGCCATAATGTTGCATCTACTCCTTTGGAAGTTAAAGCATTAACAGAGTTAGAAATACCATTGCTTAAATACAATGTAACAACCTTTTCGCCTTTTGCTATTACCAGGGCTCCTTTGGTGACCTTCCAAGCTTTATCCGTGAAAGTTGTCACACAACCTTCACTACCTAACTGCCTTGTTGAAATTAGATTTTCCTTTAGATATAGAACATGCCTTACCTCCTTTAGTAGCCATTGGTTTCCATTCTGTTGTTTTACAAGAACCTTACCCATTCCAACAATTTTACAAGGTTTATCATCACCCAAATGAACTTGTCCAAAATCTCCTTAAACATAGTCATGAAAGTATTTCTTATCAGGTGTGGCATGGAATGAGGCCCCTGAATCTACCACCCAGGAATCAATAATATTTTCGAAAGAAAGAATCAAAGCATCTTGTAACACCTCACTTATCACATTTGCTTCATGATTTTTTTCTTGTTGTGCATCTCCTTCTTTTCCCTTCCAAGATCTACAGTCTTTCTTTAGGTGTCCTTTCTTTCCACATTTCCAGCACACTATCCTCGATCTAGACATGGATCTGCCTTTCCTTGATTTACTGCGATTTCATGAGCTCTTTCCTCTTTCCATTTTCCTTCCTCCAGACTTTAAACTCAAAGCATTACCCAATGTCTCACCGGAGCTTTTCCGTCGCATTTCCTCACTAAGGATAGCATCGACAACATCATCAAACTTTAAAGTACTAGATCCAGAAACAGAGTTACTAATGGCCATTACTAAACAATTCCAACTTTCTGGTAATGAGCACAAGAATAACAGAGCTCTAACTTCATCATCAAAGTTTACCCCTACAGAACATAACTGACTTGTAACAGTATTAAAATCATTTAAATGGTCTGTAACAGATCCACCTTCCGACATCTTCATATTAAATAACAGTTTCATAAGAAATACCTTGTTTGAGGCCGAGGGTTTTTCATATAGTTTCTCCAACGCCTTAATCAAACCCTCTGTCATTGTTTCCTTCGAAATGTTGAAGGCGACCGACACTGCGAGGCACAACCGTACTGTTCCGAGTGTCTTTCTATCAAGAAGGTTCCATTCTTCATTTGTCATACCCGTCGACATCTTTGTTTTTCCGCCCAATGGTAGGTGCAGATCTTTCTGATACAGATAATCTTCCATCCGCATCTTCCACAGCAAGAAGTTTTGGCCATTAAATTTCTCGACCCTAAACTTACCATCTTCTGCCATTACTTCCACTCGAACCAGGAACCATTCTTTCCTGCGAGTTTATCAGCCAAATAGACCTTCGGCTCTAATACCAGTTGTTAGAAAATTATATATTACGAAGCAATGGAACACATAAAATGTTGCAGAAATATAAACATGAAAACGCATAAAACAAGAGAGACACAGATATGCGTGGTTCACCCAATTTGGTCTACGTCCAACTTGAACAGCCAGTCCTTCCTTTCTATTATCTAGCAAAATGAAGAGACACAACCTACAGCAGATCCGTTGTAATATCCTCTGTTTTCTCTCACAGTCTCACCTCTCTATTTCTCGCTCAGAGAATACACATCTATTACCTAGCCTCAATACAATGTCCTCATACATAAGAGAGGGGTTGCCTTCTAGGGCAAAAAACCCTAAACTAAACATAAGTTCTACCGTTAGATCACCTGCCTAATGAACGACCCAGATTGACTATAAATTATATACTTTTACAAGGCAATTTTACATATGTTTTTAGCTTCGGGGACGCTCTGGCCCCCGAACCCCCGGGTCCGCGTAGAGGGGTGTACAAACTTCCTAGGGTATACATCCGGCTGAAACAAAGACCTCTGAACAATCATGATCCACACTCAACATTACAACAATTCCAAACCCAAACAGGAGAGTCATTTGATTTCAGACAGGGATACGACTCTGCTATTTTTGAGGCACATAAGCAGTATAATTTAAGAAGCAGAAAAAGTACTGATACCCTTGAATCAAACCAGAAAATAGGTCCTAATCAACCTAAAAAGGGTAAAACAATTCCAGTGACAAAAACACTTTAGATCCTTTCTAGGACAAATAAAAATCCTCCCAGCCCCACCATAGAAGATGTATATGATAGTCAACCCAATAATGAACAACCTTCCAATTCACTTCCCTCCAAGGAAACAGTGGAAGAGTCGCCAAAGATCGGATTAGAAAAATTAGCAAAGGATGTCCCAAATCCTGAAAGAGAAGAAAAAATTGTTGCCAAAGTTTCAAATGCTCCAACAGACAAAGCACATTTTCCCTTTAATCTTGGAGCAGAGGTGGCCAAGCTTGAAATTTCAGTTCCTTTGACATAACTGGTGATGTGAACAACCTGTGATTGCTTTTCATAGGAGGATGGATCGCTCTGCAGCTGACCGCGAGGGTTTCGGTTAGGGTTTCTGAAACCCTATATCTCCACAACTAAGGACAACCGCGCACCTGAGGACAACCGCGCACCTACTACCTGTTTAACCTGTTTACCTGGCCCGACTTTTCAAGCCCATCTGTCATTTTCAACATGGCTTTCGTTACTGTTGGTGATGTTATGGAAACGGAAGAGGAGGTTGCCTATACAGAAGACCCTCTTCAATCCCAGGTCATCTTCGATCGCCCGTCGTTTCTTCCGTCGTCTGCTGGCCCCAGTCTTTCGTCGTTTCCCTCCTCGCATCCCTCCCCAGTGGTCACTATTCTGGTTACCTCCCCTTCTCATGAGCCCGAGGGTACTCTGCCTCTCGAATCCTTCGGCCTTGATTTACCTCCTCTGTCTCTAGGGACTCTCTGTTTCCTATCATCTGTCATCCCCCCGTTGCCATCCTTTGATCCTCACCCTCTGTCCTCCTCGTTTCTAGTTGCCACATCGTTAGGATCGCCTCTCTCGTCGGGTGTTGGGCCTTCAGCTTACCGCCATTCCCCCTCAGGATGTTTTAAGACCCCTACTGTGAGGGTCAGTTCATCGAAGGTGACTCCCCTGGAATGCTCTCTGGATCCTCTAGTTGATCATCCATCAGCTCCGCGCACGAGAAAGAAGAGGAATAAGTGCATCAAAGCTACTTCCAGGAATATATCCATTCGGTTTGGAGAGACATCAGCCATTGGAGAGGCAGCAAAAATGGAAAATACCATCCTTGTCAGGCATGTTCAAGGGCGCGCATATTCTGCTACTCGGCTCACCCTCTGGGTGAAGGAGATTTGGGGAGGTGTTCTAAAAGAACTTCTTGAAGTGCAAGTTCTTCCCCGTGGATGGTTTGCCCTACATTTTGCCAAGGAAAATTATACGGATTTGGTTTTAGCCAGATACTAGCACATTGAAATGGCGTCGGTGTTGTTGAAAAGATGGAGCCCCCTCTTCGACCCTGAACGCGAGCAGATTGGGGAGGGACCATTATGGGTTCGTCTCCCTGGTCTCCCCCTCCAGTATTGGAATGAAGAAGTTTTCATGCGCATTGGGAACGCTCTGGGTACTTACCTGGACCATGATAGATCTTTCGTAGAATCCAGGAATAGAACGTTGGCTCGTATCTTAGTACACCTGGATACTCGTGATGGCTTAGAGGAAAAGATTACACTCCACTGGGGCAGATTTACGCGGGTACAAATCCTAGACTACGAAGGACTGCCTTTCAGATGTCGTCGATGTCACAGGGTTGGTCACATTTTCAAGGATTTCCCTCTCAATAAAAAATAAGAAGAGGCCCCTGTGACATCCACCATACCCTCGAGGCCTATTTCTCTGTCAGCACAATGCACACCGGTATCAGGCATCCCCACCAGCTCTCCTCCACAGGCACCAAGTTCAGCACAGTGCACCATACAATCTCCAGTTACCAGAGCTCGGGCGGCCTCAGCATCTACATCCGCTCCGGGTATATCTCTTTTCCCTACTCTGTCTATTTGCTCATCTGGTGCATTTTCACTCTCTCCCTCACTATCTGTTGCACACTGCACATTACCCTCCTCTCCGGTTTTTGCCCCCTCCATTCCATCTACTCAATTGGTCTCTTCACCATCCTCTTCCCCTTCATCATCCAGGGGTGCAAATCATAACTACAATCTTCGTCCTCGCCCCCACACACTTGGCTCTCACCTGAAGATTGCCGGGTTGGGTACTTCATCACCCAACCTGATCCCTTTATCTGCTCACAGAAGAAAATCACACCTTTCTATGGCCATCAGGAAAGCGGGCGCCGAGGTTGCCTCTGGGCGACAATCCACCATTGTTGGGGTTCTTAGAGCAATGAACACCCTTGGCAACCTTCCCCCATGAAATTCCTTTCCTTCAACTGCAGAGGCTTGGCTAGTGCCTCCAAGAAACTAGCCCTAAAAAGGCTTATTGACTCATCTCCTGTGGACATCATCCTTCTTCAGGAAACCCTGGGTCCTGCTGACTCCATATCGGCTGCCCTATCCTCCATTTCTCCGGGTTGGCAATATACAGCATTGGACTCATCGGGTCGATCGGGGGGCCTTGTGATTGGTTATAACCCTGCATCTATCTGGGCACATGGGACATGGGGGGGTCCTGGATTCCTGGGTCTTGACCTCTTCTCGGCATACCTGGGTATCATGCTCAGGGTTATTAACATATATGGTCCTTGTCATCAAAGGGAAGCTTTCTGGAACCACCTCCTAAACCTGAATATCCTCTCTGCTGAGAATGCTATCATTGGGGGGGATCGAAATTTCTCCCTGGGATACAGTGAATCTTGGGGTTCATCGGCTCAAATCGACTCGATCACAAGGTTTATGACTGACCTCCTGGAGCGTCATGACCTGATTGATGTCCCCATGATTAAATCTCTCCCCACCTGGAGGAACAAAAGAATCGGTGATGCTGCCCTGGCTCACAGACTGGACAGATTCATTATGAAGGGCTCTTTGTTTCGACAGCTTCACCACTACAAACAATGGGTGGGTACTAGGGGAATATCGGATCACTATCCTATCTATCTGGAGTTATCAGGGCCGACAAAAAAGCCAAAATCTCCCTTCAAGTTTAATCACGGATGGTTACAGGACTCCTCCTACATCAAGCTGGTCAAGGATTTCTGGACACTCAATCCTATAGATAGATCGGACTCACTGGAAAAAGGTTTCTGCATGAACCTATCGCAGCTCAAACATCTATCTATAGAATGGGCCAGAGAAAAAAACAAGAAGGAAAATACAGCTCTCATGCACATTGAATCTGAAATCTCCTCCCTTACTGATGAAAGAGGACTGGGCTTCATCACTGCTGAAGACAAATCCCACTTGGTAGATCTCGAAAATCAGAAGCAAAAAATCTTAAGGGAGCGAGAAGAATCCATCCGTCTTCGTAGTAGAGCCACATGGTTAAAAGCTGGTGATGACAACACCCGTTTTTTCCATAATTATGCAAAAGGCAGGAAGATTAAAAACACTATTTGGAGCCTCCCTATGCCAGATGGAGAGATAGCAGATACTTTCCCTAACCTCTCTCAGTTGGGGTCCTCCCATTTCAGGAATTTATACAAGCAACCCCCGGCTTCTTCCATTGCCGAGATCATCAATATTGCGGGCCATTTCCCCAGGTTTGTATATGAGGAAGAGGCGGAGAATCTCTTTGATCCAGTTACTCCCAAAGAGAATGAGAGCACCGTAAAGTGGTTCAAGAAGGATCGAAGCCCAGGGCCGGACGGATGGACCATTGAGTTTTACATTGCCTTCTATGAGCTGATCAGCAACGATTTATTGAGGGTGATTGAGGAATGTCGGGTATCCGGATCCATGTAAAATGCCATTAACTCCACCTTCATAGCCCTGATTCCCAAATCAGATTCTCCTTCCTCCTTTGATGACTATCGCCCCATCTCCCTTTGTAACGTGCTCTACAAGATCATATCCAAAATCATTGCAAATCGCATCCGTCCTATACTATCGCGTCATATCGCTCCTCATCAATTTGCCTTCCTGGAACATCGACAGATCCATGAAGCTATTGGTTCTGCACAAGAAGCTCTTCACTCTATATGGACCAAGCACCACAAAGCCATCATCCTCAAGATTGATTTAGCCAATGCCTTTGACCGGGTCAGTTGGCTCTATCTCAAAATGATCCTCATACATCTAGGGTTCCCCAAAAACTTCATCACTTGGATTATGGCTTGTATCACCACTCCTACATTCAGTGTTCTGATAAATGGCTCTGCTTCCCAGTTTTTTCATTCTGAACGTGGTCTTAGACAGGGATGCCCTCTGTCTCCCCTCCTCTTCTTGATTGTCATGGATGCCCTGAGTCGGCTTACCGACTCTACACAAAGAAATGGGGATTATAGGGGCCTCAGGATTACTGATGACTGCTTCCTTACACACCTCCTCTTTGTGGATGATGTTATGATCTTCCTTGATGGAAGCATCCATGACTCTCGGACTTTCTCGAACATTATCAACCTTTTCTCATCTGCCACTGGTATGCTTGTAAATCACTCAAAATCATCCATTATATTATCTAGAACCTCCATCCATGAATCTCACCTAGCACACCAGCTGTTCCCATATTCCATCCAGCCATTAGACCTGGGTCTAAAATATTTGGGTTTTCGAATCAAGCCTATCAGCTCTAAGATCACTGACTAGATCTGGCTTGTTGCAAAATTGGAGAAGAGACTCAACATTTGGATCCATAGATATCTCTCCAGAGCTGGCAGGCTAGTATTGGTAAAAACTGTACTTGAGGCCACTCCGGTCTTTTGGATGGCATTAGCCTGGATCCCACGAAGCATCCTGGCTAGGCTACAACAAACTTGCAACAGGTACCTATGGAATGGGAATTAGGAAAAGCGCATATTTGCTTGGGCTGGATGGAAGAAGATTGCCACCCCCAAAAAATGGGGAGGATGGGGGTTCAAAGATCTCCCTTCCTTCGCACAAGCACTCGTGGCAAAAATGGGGTGGACTTTACTCACTGGCAACAATCTTTGGACCAACATCACATATCATAAATATATTTGGCCCCAAAATATATTGGATTGGGTTCGCCTCCCCACCTGGCCAAAATCTGGCATATCCTCTGTTTGGAAAGCACTCCTGAACTCTATGCCTCTCATCAGGGACAACCTGGTATGGACGGTCAATGATGGATCACTAGCACGTATTGGCATGGATCCTTGGTCTGTAAGTGGAGGGAGACATATACTACCTTAAGCCCTCATTCGGCACCTCCACACATAGGAAATCAAAATTCTGGCGGACATTGCAGACCCACAAAACTCTTCCATATTTGAACAGCACTGGAAATCTGCTATCCAAATCAATATTCCACCTCTTTGGCATCAGGATTGGTTGGAATATATTAATGCCTTATCTGAATCACATATAAGGATCAAACAGGGACAGGATGAACTCATATGGTATCATTCGAGGAACGGTGTATACACCCCCAAGTCTGGCTACCTTACACTGATATCGCATAAGGTTCCGGATACGATATCCTTTTGGTGGAACACAGTCTGGAAACTCACCGCTCCCCCCAGGCAGAAGCTATTCTCCTGGTGTATATTAAAAGGAGTCGTCCCTATGGGGGAATACCTTATGCGTCGTGCCGTATATGGACCAACATGGTGCACCTTTTGCAAGCAATCCTTTGAAACATGCACACACTTGTTCATTAACTGTTCTTCTTTATCTGCTTTATGGCAATCCATATCAACAGCAATACAACACACAGGAAAATGGGAGGGCGATGACATTACTCGAACCTGGGAAACTTGGTTTTACCACCACAGAAATTCCAAGCTTCAAAGCCTGCCTATCAGTACGTGCTGGTATCTATGGCTTGCTCAAAATCGTTTGATTTTTGATGACCAACCTGCAAATTGGCCGCATATTACTGCTCTCATAATATCTGCCTTTAACGCGTTGCCTGACCCGCCGCAGCCCAGAAACAGAAGCCCGCGTGACCCTCCGCAAATCGATCATAGCACCCCATGGGCTTTCTTTGATGGCTCAGCACAACAGCAGGGTTGTGGGGGAGGCTTTCTATTATACATCAATGAACAGCATTTCTACAAAGCAAAACTGGGATTGGGAGCTGGCACTAATAATTTTGCTGAGATTATCACTCTTCGTCATCTCTTACATTTTGCATCGGGGCACAACTGCATGCATATTCATATATACGATGACTCAAAGATTATCATTGATTGGTTCAACAATAATACAGTTTTCCACACACACACTCTCAACAACATTTTGGATGATATTAACATACTGAAGGCACAATTTATTGACATCACTTGTCAACATATCTACAGGGAGCACAACGCAGTGCCAACCAACTTTCAAAGGAGGCTTCGGCACTTCCCAGAGGCGAGTGGATGATCCAGGAGCAACGAGGCACAAATTCTTACCAGTACTTCCATCGACCATATATAGATGCAAATTATCACAGGGCGGCCAACCCATGAGATACAGATCTGATTTTGATCCTTTTTTGAAATTTTTTATACATAGCTGAAATTGCAAATACTTGATGCCTGCGTGACAATATGTTTATATATATAACAGACAGTAAGGAACATCCTGCGTGATGGTTACTTTGTTTTATTTTTGATCAGACATAAACAGCTACATAGCTACCCACATTTGGTAGAAAAACTTACAGCATATGCAAATGCATCTACAACATGTAATTTTTCAACTTATAATGAAAGATTACGATTTTTCCAGTGGGAAAAAACTAGTGATGTTTACAGGTCTCAGATAAACAAATCATTAAAAATCATCGAAAATGAAGATTCTGTAAATCTCTTTGATGACCAACCCGAGTTAATTGTTGGCCCTAAAGTAAATAGGAAACCAATGGAAGGAGGGATACCACCCTTCTATGTCAGTCTCAATATCCATAACAAGATTTTGCATAATGCCATGTTTGACTCTAGTGCCTCGCATAATCTCTTGCACAACTATGTTATGGAGAAACTCAACTTAGACATCACTAGACCCTATAGGGATTTATTTTCCTTTGATTCGAGTCAAGTGAGGTGTTTAGGACTTATAAAGGATTTGTGTGTCTCTTTGGTTCAGTACCCTACCAAAACTATACTTATGGACATTGCTGTAGTATATATGTTGTCCAGATTCTGGGGGGCCAAACTTCTGGGGTCTCTACAATTAGACATGTCATATGCTACCATATCTATTTTTGGACAACCAAAGAAGCTATATAGAGAAACTTTAATGAAGTATGTAGTGAGTAGTCATGAGAGACTTAAAAACTTTCCTATTTACTCAGTGCATGTTGATATGGATTCCTTTAT